>CM062807.1:806811500-807078553 GCA_031772625.1 Pinus tabuliformis
TGTTTGCTTGTGTGTGTAAAAGCCAAAACAATAAAGAGCTACATGACCATGTGGCAGAGCGTCGTTTTAATTTGAACTCTAATGACGACGTACCTTATGTACTCCTGTCATACATCTATGGTACAGCTGGCGGAAGGGATCACCTTGGAAAGGTGTGGAAAGTCATTGAAAACAAGAAGATTAAAAGGGATCCTGGATGCAGTTGGATTGAGATCAGTAAACCAGTTCATACTTTTCATGTTGGAGACAAATCACACTAGAAGTACAGGAAATATATGCAATGTTAGATAAATTGTCTGGGCAGATGAAGGCTGCAGGTTATGTTGTGCTAAATGATTTGAAGGAGGAGCAAAAGAAAAACAATTTGTGGAACCGGAGGAAGAAGCTGGCCTTGGCCTTCGGGCTTGTCAACCACATGACAGGGAAGCTTTGTGTGGATCTTTAATAATCTTCTTGTTTCGTGACTGCACTTCTGCCACCAACTTTATCTAAGATCGCTGCACAAGAAATTACTTTCTAGAATGCTGACAGTTTATATTCTTACAAAGATGGATGGTTATAGTGGAACTATTCCTGACTTGAAGGAAAATGAAACATAAACATAAGTCCAAATAATCATTTTAAGTCATGTTCATTGATAGCCCTGCTTTTAGTTGCCAGGACTATTTATTGTTATCTGTTTCTGGCATCTGCTAATGCCTACTTCTGGTGGGGTTAGTAAATATTTTTGGCCTGGAGTGGAACATTAATCACCTGATGATATTCTGTGCAAATATATCATTTGGAGAATTCAACTTGCCAGGAGTAGGATTTTCTTCCAAGATCTCATAAATAGATTTCAATCATTGCCATCTTCTTTGCAAATCCCATATCGGCCAAAATGCTGGATGTGACTAAGTACAGGATCTGGATTGAATATGAGGGGTAGATTGTGATAAAAATGCTGCAACTGGAGCAAACGTGTCAATAAAAGTAGAGAATCAAGGCATCTGCTATATTAGAAATTCAAAAACAAGTAAACGGATTTTTAAATTTTGTGATGAAGCAGCTAAAAGAAACCACAACAGTTGGAGGAACGATATTTCTCTAGAATTAAAACCAGGTGTTGCTAAATTATTGACAATGATTGATATATGATTAGTCACGAGCCTTGATATATGATTATATCACTTGGAACATATGGGACCAAAAGATACGGATTTGCAAAATGGAGCCTTGGGTTTCATTAAAAAAAATTGAATGCTTTGTAATCTAACGTGGTCCAGGACATACAATAAAATAGTGGACTTGCTTGCAAAATTAAGTAGTTATCTTGGAGCTAGGGATCTGGATGGTGACGACTAGATCCAGTACATTGGCATATAACTTTGAGGATCGAAGGCACTTAGAAGGTCTTCAAAAATTGTGCCTTGTGTGTGTCTGCTGCATTTACAACTTACAATTTATGGTTCTCTTCTAGTTTTAAATGTGAGTATTAGATGAGGGAACTTGTTCCAGCAGATACAGGGGCTTTGGGCCTGTCATATAACTTCAAAGAGAGTTATGACTACAACAAAAGTTTGAAGTGGAGTTATGGCTATAGCAAAAGACTTGATATGGATCAGTAAACACCGACCATCTTGGTAGAATCCTTTAAGCCTCTTAGAAAATTGCAGGAAGGCTGAAATAGTGTCACAAATATTCTTTTGACTACGGACATATTTGAGAAAGATTTGGTTGTAATGTACTGAATTTGCAATGCTGGTGGCAATCAACACTTGTAGACAACTAAATAGAACTTGTCGTAATTAGAGTATTGTCTCTGTTAGGTGCAAAGCAGTCACCAGCCAGAGATCTCCAGAAAAATAATTATTTAACCCTATTGTTATGGTATTACCTTCATTATTGAATGGTTCTTTCTATTATAGTCGAGCTCCCAACAACCTGTATGCTTCATGTATCTGCATGTTACTGACTTATTGCTGCAACCATTTACAACATATCCAGTTGGAGTGAGGAAACATCACTATTGATGTCAAAGAGTAGATAGATTGAAAGAACGTACAAATCATGGAAGTTGATCATCCTTGTCATAGCTTCATTATAAATGCGAAGCTCATCGCTAGTCAGGTACTGACAAAGAATTTTGTGACAAAGAATTTTGTTAGCGACATTTGCTAGCCGTGACACTTTGATCTGCTTTCAACAATACCCACAAAGAGTGGATACACCATCGCTTATGCTAAAGACAAATGGATTGAAATGAAATACAAAACAAGGAAGCTTGATCGCCCTTCTCATAGCTTCATGGCAGATGAGAAGTTGATTGTTAATCAGACTCTGATAGAATCTTAGACAAGTAATGTCTAGCTTTACCACTATGACCGTTGTGAGTATTTAACCCCTATTTTAGGACTTTTATTAATAAGGTCAATATAATTCTTGGCTACAGTTCATATGCAGTTTTTCTTAGACAATTGGACAATTATTATTGACTAATTTTAGGCTTTTCTAAGCCATATGAGGTCAGAAGAGATCGCCTATTTCACTTCAAATACCTAACTACGCATAGTAAATTTGCACAAAATCTGTGACATGTACAAAGTTAAAACATACCCGGGGCTGATATTGGCACCTGGGAAACCGTGTCTGGAACCCTATGACAGACTATAAAACACTAACCCTTTACAAATCTGGTTCCTCTACAATGGCTAGGCTAGGGTTGCATTACAATTGAGAAACCCATACTTTTTGAGCTTTTGATTTTGATTTTGTGCTGCAAAGATCAGGGCTCAAAAATAACTCTGTGAATATTAGGCACCGGTGTTCTGAGCATGCCTTGTGAGGTTTGCAATGGCCACCCACTGTGGTTCATAATTACGAGGTTTTGTTGGACTTGGCTCAAGTCCGGCTGGACCTGAACCTTTGGACCAGCTCAACCGGTATGGACCAAATTCTTTCCTAAAAGTAACCGCAAGAAAGGGAAAAACCTGAAAAAGGTCAAGAAAGAACTTTAGAGCGTTCTAGGGTCGTCACTTCATGGCATGAACTTTGAAGCAGGTTTAACCTTCCAGATGTTTAAATTTTCATTTTAAGTGTGGGCTCTAAGCTATGGATAACGTAATTTTGTTATTGATACTTATCCATGTCTCCTTTTTGAATTACCATTTTGTTTATGTGTATGTATTTTCTGCAACTATTGAATTTCTAAACCAGAGAAAACTGCAAGAGGCTAGTCGCTGCCTTCGTTTTTAAAGCAAATTGTAGTCAGCAATGGGTTCTACGGAATCGAAGAAAACTGTTTCAACTTACAAGTGGAGAAGAAAAGGGTGATGCATTGCATTCAGTGATTACTGCAGGTTCATGCTCAAGCTCAACCACTAGCCTAGGATCAACCCAAATTGGCATCCACAATATACAATTAAAGAAATTTACCTCTTTCAAAAGATTCTCAGCTAAATTTTTTTTATTTTTTCATGAGGAAGTTGCATTATGCATTTCTTGTTATGGGCATGTATAATCCACGAAGCAACAGAACCATGTAGAAAAATGAATCATACTAATAAACAATGCAACCTTACTTCAACCTGGGATCAGTGATTAGACCAAAAGCGGATCGACATGCCATAGCGTAGAGCTCAGGTCATTCAAGAAATAGACAGAACTCGTAAACTCAGAATATGGTTAGAATGAAATGACATGCTAGGCTTGCGTTGAGGAACATGAGGAAATGGAGATTCTCCACTCAAACTATGCAGTACCTACATCATTGTCAATCTAGCTCCAGGATCGGGATGTGAACAGAGAAGTCTAACCAGCGGCATTCTTCTCATTTCCTTCTCATCAAAATGAATTGACTGAACTCTAAAAGATTATCAATCACATTCAAGTATAGCCCTTGATGCTCATGGACAAATTGGAAACCTGGCTGTGATCACAATCAGAGACAACCTCTTGAAGACTCAGAAGAAGGTTAGAATGAAATGACTTGTTAGGCTTGCCCCGAGGAACATGAGGAATTGGAGCTTCTCCACTCAAAATCTGCAATACCTACATCATTGTCGGTCCAATAACATTCTTCTCATTTCGTTCTCATCAAAGTTTCCTCTCAAACTTAAGTCTGAGGCCTCAAGAAGCTTCCCATCTCTATGCAAACCCCAAACCCAATCAACCAAATTGCTCTGTCCAGGTCGCGTATCCACCTCAATAGCTCTTCTTCTGTAAGAAACTTCCAAAACGACTTCCAAGACATTCGTTTTGTCTGAGGCCTTTCCTGTGAATAAATACTCAGGAGCAAGGTACCCCATTGTTCCTATTGTTAAAGTTGGATCACGGCTCTTATTGTGCTCTATAAGCCGAGCAAGCCCAAAATCTCCTAGCCTTGCATTACATTTTTAGTGACAGATAGAACCAACTTGCCAATAATATTGTAAATTTCTGATCACATACAGGAACCTGGGAAATATTTTTGTGATTACTGTTCTTGCAATCTTTAAAATTCCTCTGAAGACCAGTGATCGCAAAACAAATGGGACAACATTTCCTCACCAGCATAATTTCCATTGTGTACAGGATTTATACCCACAAAATGGAATGTATACCAAAAGGGTTTATCTCGCCCGCTGCTGCTTGCAATCGACGAGGCGAAATCGAAACTGTTCCCGATGACGCGAAGTTGAAACCATTCGGGAGAAATGGAAGATCCCCTGTGAGCCTCGGTTGCCTGCAATGGAAGACGTGAAGTCGAAATCGTTCGGGAGTGATGGTTAGGGTTTAACAACTCCTTTCCAAACCACCTTTGCAGGATCCAACGGCTAAACGCTTTTCAATCGTCTAACATATAATCTAACGGGGCATGGTTATGACAGATGGACAAGAAGGGAGTTGATTTCAGAGGGGAACGCCTTACGGCGTAATTAAAACGTCAGTGATCTTTTTGCTTCATCTGTAGGTTGGTACATATCGATTTCATGAGAAATATGACTACAAGTGTGAGTCAGGTGCTGGTAAGGCAACTTTCAAAATTATAGATTTGGGGATTCGTCTAGAGTAGAGCTTTAAATCATATACAATACGCAAATCAAACTAGTAATTTATAATTTATATCATAAAATGAAAATTTGTAAACATAGAGCAAGAGATAGATCGTAGAACATAATATGATAACTTTCTACGAGTGTCTTTTAGAATAATTTGAGGGTCCACAGATAATCTTAAATGCTAGTTCCTATTTTCTAATAGCAGTTTCCTTTTTTAGTTTTAGTAGATGGAACATAAATATTAAATTGATTTTGTTACACAATCACAAAAAAGGAAAGCTTGAGGAAAGCCCCTGAAAGTGTTTTGACTTGGATGTTTGAGTAGACTAAAAACCTCAAGCTAGTCCTCATGCAAAAGCTCAAATCACCACCGTCATATTTTTGAAATATTTCCTACATAGAGCGAAATTTCAAGAGATAGAAATTTCAATAGAGTGAAATTTTAGGAACCCGAAATTTCAAGAGGCCGAAATTTCAGGAGACCGAATTTTTTAATTGTTGACCAGCATTGATTGCAGCTAGGGCTGGCCGCAGGTGGGTTGTTTGACTAGACTTTGACTGGGCTGAATTTCACTGTTTTGAGGGTTGTTTTATCTTGTTGTTTGGAGGCCAAAGTTGACTGAAGTTGACCGATTTGCTGAGGGTCAAATTTTCCTTGTTGAACAATGTTGACTTTTTTTGTTAGGGCTCTTTTGCTGTTGTTGTAAATTATCAGATTTGTAAATTGTACTATCTCTCTTTGCTAAACTATTGAAGACTAATATTGAAAACATTGCATCAGTGAAAAGATCATTGAGGGTCTGGAAAAGAAAATATTGGCAACATTAGGAAAATATTGATCAAATTAAAAAAAATGCAAAAATATTCAAAATTTTCAAATTTTCAATCCCCACTCCAAAAAAACAAGGTGATGGCAAAGTCTAATGGTACCCTCATGATATCTCGATATCTAAGAGAATATCATGATATTTTTGGGGATTTTTATTCGCCTTGCAATAATACTCGATATCTAAGAGGTTATCATGATATTTTCAGGGATGAAAATATTACGATATTTGCAGGTGATATTATCATTTCAGCGAAAAATTTGTCTTGATGTTTTTACTTGGAGCTTCATTCCTGGGGTCATCTTCAATATCTCACAATATTCTGCTCTATTGCAATTATAATGAAGGGAAAGAAATCAATGTTTGATTACAGATACTGAAGGATATGGTCATGCGTCATGGATTTTTAAATGCTTATAAATTTGGATAGTTATTTCCTTATGTGGATGTGAATATTTGTGATTGGTCCTTTCAAGAAGATTTGCATAGTTCTTACAAGATTGTCCATTTGGGTGTAACTATCAAGTTTTCCGAGTATAACAATTACAAAAAATAATTCAACAAGAGAAAAATATTTGTGTGTGTAAAAATTCAAACTAAATGCAAGGAAAAATGTGCCTCATTTGAAATGTTGAAATAATGGTCATCCAAAATGTGTACTGTTGGAAGCATTGGAATGTGAAATCTGTAATGATCATGGAAAAGCACAATACACTCAAAATATATTCAAAACATTTCGGGCCTTGACATATACAGTTGGATTTCACTTGACATAAATTAAAACATCAGTGATCTTTTTGCTTCATCTGTAGGCTGGTACATATCGATTTCATGAGAAATATGACTGCAAGTGTGAGTCAGGTGTTGGTGGGGCAACTTTCAAAATTATAGGATTTGGGGATTCGTTTAGAGTAGAGCTTTAAATCATATACAATATGCAAATCAAACTAATTTATAATTTATATGATAAAATGAAAATTTGTAAACATAGAGCAAGAGATAGATGATCATAGAACATAATATCATAACTTTCTACAAGTGTCTTTTAGAATAATTTGAGAGTCCACAACTAATATTAAATGCTAGTTCCTAATTTTTAATCACAGTTTCCTTTTTTATTTTTAGTAGATGGAACATAAATATTAAATTGATTTTGTTACACAATCACAAAAAAGGAAAGCTTGAGGCAAGCCCCTGAAAGTGTTTTGACCTAGATGTTTGGGTAAAAAACATCAAGCTAGTCCTCATGCAATAGCTCAAATCACCACCATCATATTTTTGAAACATTTGCTACGTATAGAGAAATTTCAGGAGAGTGAAATTTCAGGATGCCGAAATTTCAATAGACTGAAATTTCAGGACATTGAAATTTCAGGTGGCCGAAATTTCAGGAGGCGGAATTTCAGGAGGCCGAAATTTCAGGAGACCAATTTTCTTAACTGTTGACCAACATTGATTGCAGCTAGGGTTGGCCGCAGGTGGGTTGTTTGACCAGACTTTGACTGGGTTGAGTTTGACTGTTTTGAGGGCTATTTTATCTTGTTGTTTGGAGGCCGAAGTTGACTGAAGTTGACCGATTTGCTGAGGGTCAAATCTGCCTTGTTGACCAACGTTGACTTTTCTGGTTAGGGCTCTTTTGCTGCTGTTGTAAATTATCAGATTTGTAGATTATACTATCTCTCAGTGCTGAACTATTGAAGACTAAAAGAAGATTTGATCAAGGGTTTCCCCACATTGGGGTTTGTCCCTGGCTGGTGCCACATCTTGTGTCCTCTTGTCTTGCCTTGTCTTCTACTGTTTATGTTTATGTTCTATCTGCATTTTACTATCATGTTGATGTGATTGCTAATCTGAATATTGATATTGGGCTAATAAATAAATTGAAGTAAAATTGCTCTAAAGTATAGAACATACCATCGTTGCCTAAAATTAACACTGTAGGATGGATCACACCATCTCTATAGTGTCTTTGCCTCATCAGAACCTGAAGATCTCAAACTTCCATAGGGTTTCTCCCTCTGAAGCTAGACTTGCTTTGGATCTACATGATCTCCACTGGCTCATCCTGCTTCCACTGTGCACGCTCTGATCCACTGGCCCTTCAAAGTAGCTTTGATACCATGTTGATTTACCATGGCACTAGAGAATCTAGTTTGGATTTTAAAGTCTTTGACACAATCACACTCAAATGCCACAATAATACCACTTTTCACAGCGAAATCTACACACATTAGTGAATCAACTAGTGCACATGAAAATTTTTAACTTTTCAAACCCACTACATGTTATATTACAACCTAGAATACAATTGTCATAGGGCTCCGTACTAGGGATCTTGGCCCTTACATACAACCCTGATACAAGGACACAACTAGGGCTTGGTGTTGGTCACTTTGACCACCAATATTCCCTGAACATGACACACTTTACCTACTTGCTGATGTGGTGCCCCGCAACCCTTTCAGTCCACGTGCCTAAAACACATCTGTAGGTTCTTTGCAACCTGTCCAATTTGCCACTATCACTGATCACTGATCCTTTAGTGTCACTGAACTTTGGCCTTCTGATCTACCCACTAGCAACCTTCTAGCTCCATTAAGAAGTCTGCACATTGGGTCTTCTAGATCTTCCCTTTTTCACTGAAGTTTGCCAATTTGCAACTTCTGAACTAGGGCTCCATAGATTTGCCTCCTAACAGTCCATGGCTCCTTTCATGAACTTGTACTTGAGGTTTGCGTCCTACACTGTTCACAACTTTGTTTGTGAACAGTGCTCACTCTTCTAGATCTACCTGTTTGTCATGATTTTTGCTGCTCCGAAGTGCTGCACCTAGGGCACACAAAACCTGCCCTAACTCTGTGACAATTAGTTGCACCTATTATTGTCTTTAGGGTCAACAAATCTGCCCACATACAGTCAACAGTTTCACTGATCTAGGGATTCAAAATATGTTGACCTCTGTTCTGCAATTTGTTCCTCAAATTGCATAGATCTAGGCACCAAGTCACTGTTGCTCATGATCTATGAACAATCCACCAAAGGCAGTCCATCACATAGTCCTAATACTCACTATTCTTTTCATCAATCTGAAGAATGCCTCCTCCCTCTTTTCTCTCTAAATCTTATGTGCACTTCCCTTAAGGTTTGTGGCCCTCATACCAAATCCATACCACACATGTATGTCTCCTTTTCTAGGTTTTGACCTTCCTAGAGATGCACAAAACTAGGCCTTTGTTGGACTGATCTTGCATGAAAGGTAGATCTATAACTAGGGCTCAAGGATTGCTATCCTAAAACACTTTAGAACAACTCCCTTTCCTCATCCACTCGGCTCCTTTCTCAGCTCCACATTGGCCTCATTCTGCATGCCACTTCATCCTTCTTCTTCGTCCTAAAGCTCGCTCATCTTTTCACAAGACTCAGCCTCCCTAACCACAATTCTATACACACAGATCTGCGGCATAGTCATAGGATTAGGGTCTGCTTTCTAAGGGTCTCAGTCCTTTCTCTTGCATAGGATCGAGCGCTCAAATAATAGACTTTTAGGGTAGACCCTAAGGACAGAGTAGCCATGGAATTGGCTCTTAACTAGGGCACAAGCCAGTCACATAAGGCGTCCTCAAAATTCTTCCAGATCTGATCTCCATAAGGTCTCAAGCTTCAGATCTAAGCTTGGCTTTCTTGGCCTTTCTTCACCATGAACCTGACCCTAAAAGCTCCACATAGTCCCTTCTTTAGGCCTGCGGCTATCCCGAGACATTCACACTTCACTCTTGAGAAAGATGCTCCCTTGGATCATATGATGACCTCCACTAGCAGCGCTACTCGGCCTACTAGCTCGGCCTACTCTTAGAGCTACATCTGTAGTAGCCCTACGATCAAATGATCTCCTTCACTTGATTGACTAGACTTTACTTAGGCCTCTTAGGAACCCTCTTAATCTTATGATTTTAGTCCTCTTAGACCTTAGGAATTAACAATTTTCCTTTTTATTTATTTTTAGATTTTAAACCCCTTCTTGGGTCTAAAACCCCTCTGCTTGGGTTCTTTGCCCACAAAGTCTTTTGTGACCAAATTTCTCACAAACCCAACTCTTAGGCTTGTGGAGTACCTCCCAAGTTACACAATTCAACAAAGGTTAGTTTGTACATGAGCATGTTGACTGTTGCCTCTCTCTTTGGTTCTGTAGAACTTTTTGGTTTTTTGAATTTGCCTTATGATAATGAATATCCTATATTAAAAGCATTGTTTCCCAAATCTAGTAATGTCACTGTCATTTCTTCTCACTCTGGCAAGATGTCTGATAGCCGAGCACTGTTTTTTCCAATATTGAAAAAATTGTGTCGGTGAAAAAATCACTAAGGGTTTGGAAAAGAAAATATTGGCAACATCAGGAAATATTGATCAAATTTAAAAAATGCAAAAATATTCAAAATTTTCAAAATTTCAATCCCCACTCCAAAAAAAACAGGGTGATGGCAAAGTCTAATGGTACCCTCATAATATCTCGATATCTAAGAGAATATCATGATATTTTCGGGGATTTTCATTCGCCTTGCGAAAATATCTCGATATCTAAGAGGCTATCATGATATTTTCAGGGATGAAAATATTATGATATTTGTAGGTGATATTATCATTTCAGCGAAAAATATGTCTCGATGTTTTTACTTGGAGCTTCATTCCTGGTGTCATCTTCAATATCTCACAATCTTTTGCTCTATTGCAATTATAATGAAGGGCAAGAAATCAGTGTTTGATTACAAACACTGAAGGATATGGTCACGTGCCATGGATTTTTTAAATGCTTATAAATTTGGGTAGTTATTTCCTTATGTGGATGTGAATCTCTGTGATTGGTCCCTTTAGGAAGATTTGCATAGTTCTTACAAGATTGTCCATTTGGGTGTAACTATCAAGTTTTTTTATTATAACAATTACAAAAAAAATTTCAAGAACAAAAGATTTGTGTGTGTAAAACTTCAAACTAAATGCAAGAAAAAACGTGCCTCATTTGAAATGTTGAAATAATGGTCATCCAAAATGTGTACTGTTGGAAGCATTGGAATATGAAATCTGTAACGTTAATGGAAAAGCACAATACACTCAAAATATATTCAAAAAATTTTGGGCCTTGACATATACAGTTGGATTTAACTTGACATAAATTAAAACATCAATGATCTTTTTGCTTCATCTGTAGGCTAGTACATATCGATTTCATGAGAAATATGACTGCAAGTGTGAGTCAGGTGCTAGTGGGGCAACTTTCAAAATTATAGGATTTGGGGATTCGTCTAGAGTAGAGCTTTAAATCATATACAATACACAAATCAAACTAATCTATAATTTATATGATAAAATGAAAATTTGTAAACATAGAGCAAGAGATAGATCATAGAACATAATATGATAACTTTTAGAACATAATATTATAACTTTCTACAAGTTTCTTTTAAAATAATTTGAGAGTCCACAACTAATCTTAAATGATAGTTCCTAATTTTTAATCGCAGTTTCCTTTTTTATTTTTAGTAGATGGAACATAAATATTAAATTTATTTTGTTACACAATCACAAAAAGAAAAGCTTGAGGCATGCCCCTGAAAGTGTTTTGACCTGGATGTTTGGGTAGACTAAAAAACTCAAGCTAGTCCTCATGCAAAAGCTCAGATCACCACCATCATATTTTTGAAACATTTCCTACATATAGACATTATCATAGTAAGAGGGAGACAAAGACTCCTATAGATATTTTTAAGGAGCCTAAAGAGAAATCAAACTTGAATGTAACATAGCTTCTGACAAAATGCCATAGAAGTTACCTTGTAGGCATAGTTGGCCAACCTATTTTTCCTTCTTTGATCCTGCAGCCAGCAGAACCCACTTGAAAGCCCAATAAAAATAGAAATTATGCAAGAGAACTGACAAATGGTTTTGACCTGAAAGCCAACACAATATTTGTCATCCTAAATTAGAAGGGGGACAAAGTTCTTCACACCACTAGGAGTGCCCTGTTAGTGGCCTATGGCCCTCTCTCTAGACGTTGTTCTCGGGACACAACTCATCTATTCCTTTAACTCTGTTATGTTTGTAGGTTTCTCCAACACTGTGGTTTTCAAATACCTGGGACCTTCTTCCAGTTCCTAGATGAATTCCGCATCATCAGAATATATTTTGACATGAAAGCTTCGTTTGACTGTTAATATAAACATTTTGTACATCACTTTTATGAAAAAAATGTCGTTTCCACATGCAGCCCCACAAGCACTAGCAGTGATCTACAAAACTTAAAGATTGGGCCCTTCTTAAATCAAAACACCAGAGAACTTCAAGCCACAAAAAAAATAGAAATTATGCAACAACACATGCACCAAGCAATTCCAATTTCAATTATAGCAACAATCTTGTTGCCTCTTCTTGCCATTTATCTCCAATACAACAATCAATAGGGAAAGAAGATGAATACAAGAGGGTTGTGTTTGTATCGAGTGTTGATCAAGTTGAATATGAGAATTTCAATGAGCCTCTATATTATTCGCACATTCAAGACTCCGTGCACGTAATTTCTGTACGGGGTTAAAACCTACAACATTCATGAGCCCAGGTATCCATATTGATAGTCCTCCTTGTTCATAAGGAAGAACTACTTGCTCCCCCCTAATCAGGCTATATTTTTTGTTTTCTTGCTTCCCCCCCTACCACAAGATAACTCCATTTGTTTGTGTGCACTTGCTGGAGCCATGATTATTGCATATTGGTAAATAGGTAGTGCTGCAAGGAGTGCTTTGATTAGTATTACCCTTCCTGCCATATTCAGCCACATCATACCCCAGCTTTGTATTTTGTTTTTCATTTTTTCAATTTGTTTAGTCCATATTTCTATCTTCATGTTCTCTTTTGAGATTGGAAGTCCTAGATAGAAGAAGTGTGTCCATTTTTCCTATACAAGGATGTCTAAGATTTGAGAGATCCTTTGCATAGTTCTTGGGGGGTATTCCATCCATATATCCTGCATTTTGCATTGTTTAATAGCCCACTTGAAACCTGTAAAAAATCATCCAGAACTTTTTTGAACCTCCTTGCTATTATTGTTGAAGCCCCTCCCAGTAGCAATGTATCATTAACAAAAAGTGAGTGGTTTATTGTTTTTACTCCTTTTTCTATTCTGATCATTGTGATGTTTCTTTCATTTCTTTGATTTTCCAAAACCCTGCTTAAAGTTTCCGCCATTATAATATATAGGAAGGGAGAGAGAGGACAACCTTGCCTAAGGCCTCTTGTGCTTTGAAAGAAGTCACTGGGCCTTCCATTTATGAGGGGGGCAATCCAAGGGGTAGAAATGCATGCCTGTATGACTTCCCTTATATCTCTTGAGAAACCAAGTTTCTAGAGGACAACCATTAGATATGGATGGCCAACCCTATCAAATGCATTAGCCATATCTAGCTTGATTATGAGGCCTTTCTCTTGCCTTAGCATACTAGAGTGTACAACTTCCTGTACAATAATTACATTATCTATGATTTCCCTGTTGGGCACGAAACCTCCTTGGTTTTCAGATATGATTATTGGGAGTACTTCCTTGATTCTATTTGCTATTATTTTTGTTATTATCTTATAATAAGAATTGCAAAGAGAAATAGGTTGAACCCTATTGAAAGTTGAGGGGTTTGCTTCCTTTGGGATTAGAGCAAGATAGGAGGATTTTGTGTTGCCTCCTATTTTTTTTTTTTAAGACATTCTTCGCCATTCTTAAGAAATCCTTTCTGACGGTATACCAGTGAAATTTGTAGAATTCTATTGTGAAACCATCTGGCCTAGGGGCTTTGTCTGGATGCAGGCTCCATATGGCCGCCACTACCTCTTATTTTGTGGGTTCCTTGCACATTGCAGCATTTTGTTTTTGTTTTTGTTTTCTTTTGTGCTTTAAGAAATCTTCACTTTCAGCCATATCTCCATTGGCTGATAGTAAGTTTTTAAAGTGCTGATAGGCTGCTTTTTTTAGTTCCTCCACACCTCTGACCTCTTGGCTTTCGACTTGAATTTTTTCTATTTGGTTTCTTGCCCTTATTATTTTCATTGTGTTGTGGAAAAATGATGTGTTTTTGTCCCTTGCCTTGAGCCATAAACTTCTGGATTTCAGTCTTGCCTCTTCTTCTTCTTTCCTGTTTTCCCTATATATTTCCCAGAAGATTTCCTTCTCTCTTAGATAATCTTGCTTGCCTTCTTCTCTGTTTTCTTTTCCAGTTTGTATGCTTTCCATTTTCTGCTGTAACTCTTTTTTCTTTTCCTTTTTTTTTTTTTAATTCATTTGCTCTTGCCCATTCCTTTAATTTGGTTCTTGCAATTTTTAATCTTATTTCCCAAATATACTGAGGTGATCTTGTTACTCTTGGCTCCCATGCTTCCTTGACTAGTTCGCTAATTTTTGTATTGCTTTCCCAAATTGAGTTGTATCTAAATGGGAGCGGTCCCTGGTTTTCCATTTTGCCCATGACTATTGTCACCGGTTTATGGTCAGATGCTGTGGTGTGTATGATTTTTGATTTTATGGAGCTGTGCACTGCTATTATGTTTTCTTGTATCAGGATTCTATCCATCCTTTCTTTTATGTTGCTTTTGCCCACTCTTTTATTGCTCCAAGTGTATTTCCTGTTGCTTGGTGGGATGTCTATTAAATTGTGTTGTTCCATTATTTCTTTTAGAATATCCCTGGATGGGTCAGTATGGTATGTTCCTCCAAAATTTTCTTCTATACTTCTTACCAAATTTAAATCTCCTCCTAGGATTATTTTCCCAGCTTGTATTTCTTTTAGTGCTTCTTTTATGGTGGCCCAGCATTGCTCTTTTTCCTTGTAGTGATTTGGCGCATATATAGTTATAACATTGTACCTCTC
This sequence comes from Pinus tabuliformis, assembly GCA_031772625.1. Lineage (NCBI taxonomy): Eukaryota > Viridiplantae > Streptophyta > Pinopsida > Pinales > Pinaceae > Pinus > Pinus tabuliformis. The sequence goes on from CM062807.1 coordinate 806,826,246, forward strand.
TTTTGTGTTGATTTGCATTAGATCCATTTGGATCCAATGCTGGTATTTTTTGTATTTTATTAACTCCCAGGTTCCTTTTTTCCATATTGTGCAAATACCTTCAGACGCTTCTGTTGCCTGTATTGCTTGCCCTTCATAATTTCTGATTTTTTTTTTATATTTTCAGTTTCTTGATTGTTTGTTTTTGTCTCCTGAATCATAAGGATGTCTGGGTTTTCTTTTGCCAAAATGTCTCTTGTGGCATTTTCTTTGACGGATGATCCCATTCCTTTGCAATTCCAAGAGACCACTATCATTATTTACTTGTTGGGTGGTACATGGCTCCTTTCCCTCTTTGCTGGCTCTTTTCGTTGTTTCCTGTACTCCTCCCTAAGAAGGTTTCCATAGGTTGCTGCGTTCCTAATGCCATTTCCTTTGCCGCTGCTTCATCCCTGAGTTCTTTGTTTGTCTTTCTTCTTTTTTTTTTTTGATATTCTACATTTGGGGGTGCTTCCTTTGACTATTTTCTGGTTAGGATTCTGTCTACTGGGGGGGGTATGAGAGTTTGATACCAGAGGCAATGAAGGGGGCTTGGGGGTATGTTGTGGGGATCTGGATCCTGGTCCAGGGGATGGGGGAGCTGAAGGATACAGAGGCTCAAAAGGATTAAGGCTGGCAAGGGGATTATTATCTTCTTTGGGTGATGTGGGATGGAGATCAGAGGATGTGGAGGGCTACGAGGAAGATAGATTTGGTTGTTTGTGGATTATCTTCTTTCTTTTGACCTGTTCCCATTTGTTTTCCGGATCTTCATTCTTTTCATTTTCATTTTCTTTTTTTTGTACATCTATTTGCAAAATGACCATATTCATGACATACCTTGCATTTGAAGGGGATTTGTTCATAATCCAGCTATTGTATGTGTGTCCACTGGTCCACTTTGATTTTGACAGCTTCTAGTAGCCCTTTTCCAAGATCCACTTCTACACAGATTCTGGTGCATGCATGCATATTTTCCTTTGGCTCGCATCTGTCTATATATTTCCCAACTGCATGTCCTATGGCTTTGACTGAATCATCCCCCCAATAGTGAAAGGGAAGGTGTGACAATCTAACCCAGACAGGGACGATATTGGGGACATCCATTTTTGGGTCGAAATCCGACGTCCATCTGTTTAGATACAAACCCCTTGTATCCATAAAATAAGGTCCATTTCTAAAATTCAAATCTCGATCCTCTTTAGTCTCAAAGCGAAAGGTGTAGTAACCTCTTCCACAAAATCTGATTGAGATTTTTCCATCTACTGACGCGGTCCAGTTCCTTTCTACCCATTTTTGCATAGTTTTGGGTGATGGGCATAACCCCGTGAACTTCCCCACTAATCCACGCTCCGCTAGAGAAAGTGCTACTCTACGGGGAAGGACAAGAGGAAGTGAGATTTCAGGAATGTCTTCCAATATTTTAACAAACTTGGTGACTAATGGTCTGTTCTTTTCCAGGCCCATTGCGAGGATGAGAGAGGCACAGGATTTTGTCGTTCCTTCATTTTCTTGCTGTTGATCTGAGAGAGGCTCTCCATCCTTGGATGCGTCCATGGTGCTCAAACCCCATCAACAGGAGGCCACTGAGGAGAAGTTGCAAGTAGTTGCAAGCTTATTGTGGTGTTCTTTGGCTAGGGCTTGTAGCTCCTTCAGCAAGCAACGCGCAACTTCAGTGTCCAAGTGGTTGTATTTCTTATTAGCCATTTTCATATTGCCTTTTGAGGCATTGTAGACATTTTCAAGTTGGATTTTGTCAAAAAAATAATCAACACCATTGTTGAAACAAGTAATGTGTATTTCTCGACCTTCTATTTTAAAGAGGTCAAAGCGAAACAACTTACCGAATCCGTATTGATTTTGAAATTTTCAAAGAGGTGTTTTTATTTTAACGTAGCCTTTTATGCACTAGTTTGAATGGTAAGCGTTTAGTGCTCTGATGGGAATATGGACTGGCATGACAGATGGGGTTGGAATAGAAGGAAGGGGGCAACATGTTTTTGATGAAGGCTCTTGGTTCGATGAGGAGGGAGTTTCTTCTTGAGAAGTGATCAGAATACTCAATTTTTTTGGATTACCAATTAAAGGTGCAGAGGAAGCAAAAATCTTGAAATCTAGTAGCATTATAGATCTACACGGTAAATGATAGTCATAGGAGTAATTATTAGACTCGGAAGTGGTGTCGAGAAAATATGTAAAGTTGAAATAAGAAATTTGTAACAAACTTACATTGATGGACTAGTCGCTGAAGTAGTCCAACTTTTAACATGTATAATAGAACCCTTTTACAGCATGATCGAGGTCATTGAAATTTGTTGGAAGCATAAGGCGATTTATATGTGTGCCATCAAAGATGGTAGTGCAATATCCAAGAGTTGATCTTTGCATCGACTGAATGGGGTCAAGTTCAACAATTTTTAGCAATGGTTGAGTATGAGTTGATCCAGAGAGCATTGAGAAAATAACATTATCAGTGAGTTTTGTTGTCATTTTCTGAAAGTAGAGATAACAAAATAATTACTCTAGAGAACAAAATTCATAAAGGTAGTTTTTGCTTTAAAATCGTTTATATGTCGTTTTTCTCGCATTAAATGTTTACCATTCATAAGATTCCTATAGCACTACATGAAAAGTTATGAAATAAAGGGCAACACGCATGTTCATATTGTTTGTAATTCAATGGTTATCTAAACTTGTAAACAAAAAAATGTAGAGATTTATTACAACAAGTTCCATATGATCATCCTCTTCCAAACATAGTTAAAATTGTAATTCAAAATTTCACAAACCTACCCATGATAAAAACAATCAGACATGCACCCTAGCACCCGCTGAGAATATTCAATAAACCTATGTCAATTGCATAGGCAATGAGAATAATTGAAAAGACCTTTTACTTGATTTCCTGTGGAGCCTTGGGAGCTTTGGTGGTGAGGCCGTTATGAAACCAGCTCACAAAAAGATAGAAAAGATAGATCAATGACTTAAAAATCAACCTCTTCGAGGGGAAAACCTTCTTTACATTACACAAATGAACAATTCTTGGATGATACAAATGACAAGACCACCTTTCTATATATTGGATTCTAAGGGGTCATAATATAATTAGAGTCGACATAACAATAATAATGTAAGGGCACAACAATAACAATAGTGGGTTTCCATGGGGAAAAATAATAACAATATGGGGATTACATGGGCACAAAAATATAATAAGGGGGTTGCACTAATAACAATAAGGGGTTACACTAGTAGTATAGGGACCTAACATGCCTGTTTTCTTCAAAAAGTGTTGTCCTCAATGCTTGAGTAGTTATGGATGATTCTATATAAAATTATTGTCCTCCCATGTGGATTCTTCGGTGAGTAAGTTCTTCCACTTGATGAGATACTCTGAAATTGATCGATTTCGTAGCTTTCAGGTTCTTGTTTCTATGACTACTTCAGGTTCCAATATGATTTTTCCTTCCTCGTCAAGTTCCAACAATATTGTTTGAGCTGGGAGTTTGTCGCCTATAACCTTCTTTAAGAATGAAACATGGAAAACTAGGGGCACTCGGGAAGATGCAGGAAGCTCCAGTTTGTATGCCATAGTACCAATCTTTTGCAGCACCTTGTAAGGACCATAGTACTTTGGTGATAATTTATTATCCTTCTTAGCCTACTTGAGGGACATTTTTTTGTATGGTTGTATTCATAAAAATACCCAATCGCCTATATCAAAACTTCTTTTGCTGCGATATTGATTTGCCTGTTGTTTCATTCGATTTTGCGCGAAACTGAGGTTATCTTATTTCTTCTTTATATGTCTTATATTGAGAGTTTGAGGAGTGGTAATTCTTGCCAATGCATTACAAGATATGGCTGGATTCATTTCTTCTTTCTATGGGCTTGGTTCCTAGTGTATATCCTCTTCTTTCGATGTTTCTTGATCATTTTCTTCCTCCTCTTCACAATCAATGTAAAATAATTTCTTTTCAGCAAACTTATGACCTTTAGTGTATTTTCTGTGACAACTGTAACAAAGGTTGTTTTCTCTTTTTTCTTCCAATTGTTGTGGTGTAAACCTGATCTGGATTTAAACAGGAACGCAACAAATTACAGAGATAACCATAAACACAGAGATGTAGTGGAAATAATACTTCATTTCATTAATGTAAAACACTGAAATATGCTTACAATAGAAATGGAAATAAACCAGCTAGGGCGATGGTAGCTTATCTCTGAGAAGAGATGTGGCAGCTACATGCCTCTGAACTGTGTTACAACGAGGTTCGAAGGCCTATTTATTGTTGAGAAACAATGGAAAACCCTGCACATCCAAAAACCTAACCTTAGAAGATGAAACGCAAAACTGTGGGCCCTATTTGGGTAAATTGGTACATCAACTTCCCGGGGTCGTAACTTTGGCATATGATCTCTATTTGACATGCACAATATCTCGTCAGAAAGATCCATCCGAGAACTACAACTTTGGGAAGAGCAACATGGGTCCATGGACCATGTTGCTCCCAGTTTTTACAAAAAACATCGTTTAGGGCCTCAAAACGGCTCCAGAAGTTCAGGACCCGAAAAACTGCTAAAAATAGTAAATTGTGCTACAATTATGGAAACTGAAAAACTGAAAGAGACAATTGTGGGGATCCAAATTGGATAGGTGGGTGGCCACCATCATCCACCTGGATCATTCCTCCCCCCTTAGGAAGCAATGGTCCCCATTGCATTGAGTTCCTCCATCTGCTGAACTTGTTCTGCAATCTCTGATGTGTCCAATAATGGTGGGAAGCATGGTCGATGACGGTCCACATTGAACACTTGTTGCAGGCGAAGGAATGGAGGAATGTTGTGCTCCAAAGCATTGTTCCCCATAGCCTTGGTAATGCTGTAAGGACCATGTCGGAGTGGTCGGAGCTTCTGATGGGCTCTTGTAAGGCATTCTTTTTGCAGATGCAACCAGACTTTGTTGCCCACCTGAAGCTTATGTGGTACCCCTGTGGGTGAGGAGAAGTTGTTCTTGTGTTCTGTCATGATCGTATCCCTTTACTGCTGCTGCTGCGTGGAGGAACCCTTCATGGGGGTCATGGATGTGGTGACGATCTTCCCCTTACTTTGGGAGCGAACCAGATAGATGAATTTCCTAGTCTGGGAGATGAGCTTGCTACCTTTCTTAGCAGTGATCAAAGAGGTGGCGGTAGGTGGGGCTACCTCCGGTATCTTGTATAATGAATCACCCAAAGAAATAATGACAGCACGAGGCCTTGATTGTTTTCTTTCCACAGGGGACCACAGGAGAGCTTAGTCATTTTTTCAGCCCTGAGATTCCCATTGCTTCTCTACACCAAGAGAACTTCTCAGAACTCACAGATTTTGTCAATGCATCTGCAGTATTCTTCAAAGTGTCCACCTTTACCAGCAACACCTTTCTGTCTTCTATCATATCCCTCACAAAGTGATATTGAACATCAATGTGCTTTGTCTTTGAATGATAAGCAGGGTTCTTTGCCAAGAAAATTGCACTTTGGTTGTCATAGTCTATTCTTATAGCTCCCTGTACTAACCCCATACTTGAACACAATCTTTGCAACCAAATTGCTTCCTTGCTTGCATGAGTGGCTGCCATGTATTCTGCCTCTGTAGTTGATAGTGCCACTACAGATTGTTTCTTACTCATCCAACTGACTGCACCTCCAAATAGGTTAAACACATACCCACTTGTAGATCTTCTCTGATCCAGATCTCCAGCCTAGTCTGCATCAACAAAGCCATGAATATCCAACACTCTGTCCAATCCTGGTCTTCCTTGGTAGCACAAACCATAATCACTAGTGCCACGCAAATACCTGAAAACCCGCTTCATTGTTGTCCAGTGCTCCTTCCCAGGTTTTGACATAAACCTGCTCAATACTCCCACTGCATGTGCAATGTCTGGTCTAGTACAGACCATTACATACATCAGGCTACCCACTGCACTTGCATATGGAACATGGGACATGTCCTCTTCCTCTTCTTGTGTCTTGGGACACTGTTCAGCAGATAACCTCACACCTACAGGAATAGGAACCTTCACCGGTTTACTATCCTGCATATTAAACCTCTGGAGTATTGTTTCGACATACTTCCTCTGGTTTAACCAGAGCTTCCTCTTTGACCGATCTCTTTTAATTTCCATGCCCAAAATATAGTTTGCAGCACCAAGATCTTTCATGTCGAATTTGGAGGACAATTGGGTCTTCAAATCCTGGATAATTTCTTTGTCATTTCCAACCAGCAACATATCATCCACATACAAGACCAGATAAATAATACGGTCACAAATTAATTTAAAATACACACAATGATCTGCTTTGCTTCTGGTGAAGCCAAGTCCCCGTATAAATGTATCAAATTTCTGATACCACATCCTTGGTGACTGTTTTAACCCATACAGAGACTTCTTTAACTTGCATACTAGTTCTTTCTTACCCTTCACCGCAAAGCCTTCAGGTTGCTTCATGTATATTTCCTCTTCCAAATCCCTGTGAAGAAATGTTGTCTTCACATCCATCTGTTCTACCTCAAAATCAAAAGCAGCAGCAACAGATAAAAGTAATCTAATAGAAGTTACCTTGGCAACAGGAGAAAAAATATCACCAAAATCAATTCCCGGAACCTGGGAATAACCTTTTGCTACCAAGTGAGCTTTGTATTTCTCCACCTTTCCTTCTGCATTTGTCTTCTTCTTGAACACCCATTTGCTGCCAATGGGTTTCCTTCCAGCCGGCAACTCCACCAGATCCCAAGCCTCATTTTTGTGCAAAGATGCCATTTCATCGACCATGGCCTCTTTCCAGAGTTTTCCATCCTCTGAATCCACTACTTCCTTCACAGTTCTGGGATCATTATCAGTAACAGACAAAGCAAAATTTGAACTGAAAGCAGTTGGACTATACCTTTCTGGCTGCCTTCTTTCTCGAACTGATCTTCTCACAGCCGGAGTTTGTGGCTCTTCATCTTCTGATTCCTCCTCTGCTGCAGAGTCTGATTCTTCCTCCTTTGGCTCAAACTCTATCTTCTCAGGTTCCTTTGGTTGGACTTCATGTTGAATAACATCTTTTACCTCTCTGAACAACACATCTCGGCTGTACACAACCTTCCGTGTGACTGGGTTCCAAAGCTTATAACCCTTTAAACCATTCTTATATCCAATAAAGATGCACTTTTCAGATTTACTATCCAACTTGGTTCGTTTCTCCTTTGGAACATGTACATATGCATCACATCCAAATACCCTTAGATGTGAAAGAGCGGGTTTCTTACCAGTCCATACTTCTTGTGGAGTCTTATCCTCCAACGCTGATGAAGGTGATCTGTTGATCAGGTAACATGCAGTATCCACCGCCTCTGCCCAAAATTCATGTCCTAAACCGGCACCACTGAGCATGCTTCTTGCCCTTTCCATCAACGTATTGTTCATTCTTTCCGCGACTCCATTTTGCTGAGGTGTATATGGAGTAGTCTTCTGCCGTGCTATACCACACTTCTTACAAAATTCTTCAAATTCCTTGCTGCAAAATTCTCCACCATTATCTATCCTCAGCACCTTTATCTTCTTCTCTGTTTGATTTTCCACCAGAGCCTTAAATTCTTTAAACCTGTCAAAGACTTCAGATTTCTTCTTAAGAAAATATATCCATGTATTCCTTGAGAAGTCATCTATGAATGATACATAGTACACAGACTGACCCAGTGATGGAACCTTCACAGGTCCAAACACATCACTGTGCACAAGCTCTAATATTTGTTTCGTCCTCTTACCACCAGAGGGGAAACTCACCCAATTCTGCTTCCCATATACACAATTTTCACAGAAATCAAAATCCAGAGAGCTATTATTCATACCTTATACCATACCTTTACTATGAAGTATTCGAAGGCCCTTCTCTCCAATATGTCTAAGCCTTTGATTCCACAACATGGTCTTCTCTCCAGAGACCACTAGATTCTCTACTCCATTTTCAGGAACCATAGAACTATTGCACCCATCAACAACAGTGCTACCTTACAGCTTGTACAGAGTTCCAATCCGAACTCCCCGCATTAATATCAGTGCTCCTCAAACCATCTTGCAGGTATCTTTCTCGAACACCGTCTTTACACCTGCATCATCCAACTTGCTTACAGAAATTAGATTTCTGGCCAATGCAGGAATATGTAGAACACCCGGAAGTGTTTTAACCCTTCCACCTTGCAACTTCAACTTTACTTTTCCCCGACCAATGATTCTAGCCTTCCTATCATCTCCTAAGAAGACATCACCACCATCGTATTTCTCATACTCACAGAACCACTCTCTATGGGGAGTGAAGTGAAAGGATGCACCTGAGTCAATCAACCATGCCTCATGATCTACATGTGTACTTGAAGAAGCCAAGTACACATCCCCACCTTCATCTGAGGTGGTTTTCGCCTCTGCAGAAGGAGCATCATCAGATCCCTTTCCTTTATCAGGAGCTTTAGATTTACAATCCCTTCTGAAGTGCCCTTCCTTTTCGCATTTCCAACACACCACCTTTGTAGGTTTTCCTGGAGATTTAGATCTCCCTCTAGATTTAGATCTCCCACTCGATGAATTATTTTTGTTTCTGTTCTGGGACCGTCCTTGTACAGACAAGGCATCACCATTCTGGTTGTCCATATTTTTCCGTCTCATCTCCTCTGTCAGCAAGGCTGAGACTATTTCATCAAACTGCAAAGCAGTTGCATTGCTACCTATTGCAATAACCAGACTATCCCACGAATTTGGTAGAGAACACAAGAGACTGATGCACTTATCTTCATCTGAAATTTTAATATCAATAGATAATAACTGACTTACCACAGTATTAAACGCATTTAGATGCTTTGTCACCGAGTCTCCATCTTTCATCCTCAGGTTATACAACTTTTTCTGCAGGAACAGTTTATTCACCAGAGACTTAGATTGGTACAAAGTCCCTAACTTGACCCACAAAGCCTTTGCCGTAGCTTCCCCTAATACATTCAGCAATACTGAATCCGAGACACACAATCATATTGTGCTCTTTGCCTTCCGATCCAACTTCTTCCATTCTTCATCGGTCACTCCCGATGGTTTAGTACCCAGATCTACCGCGATCCACAGATCTTTATCCACCAACAGATCCTCCATCTTGAGTTTCCACAACTCAAAATTCTGACCATTGAACTTCTCAATCTCTATCTTTCCACTGCTCGCCATCTTCTTTCACCACCAGAATTGATCTCGCAGATCTCCCACTGAACAGGGTCTACCACAGGCCCAAGCGAAACCCCTCAGCAACAAAGGCGTCCCCTTGAAGCCAAAACAGCTTTGATACCAAATGTAGGTTTTAACCTTGTACAGAAATTACCTGCATACGAATTCTTAAACAAAGAAAATAAACAATGCAAGAGCATAACCCATAAAACACATATGCACAGAGATTTTTCCCTGGATCCCAAAACCGGGACTACCAGCTTGATTTTTCATTATGTTCCTTTCAATGTTACAATACATATTTATACATGCCAAAGCATCCAATACCATGGACCGAAAACCATCGCGTCCAAAAAACATGTGCAAAAATCATGCACAAAACCATAGGTGGGTCCGCCCGACCTAACATATGGTCCAAAACCAAAATTTTCCGAGGCGATGCCCCAGACCCCATAAAGTGGGGTTACGGGTGCCCTTCAAACCCCCTATTAACTACGTGGAAAGAATATAACACAACCCAACAATACACAGCTTGTCACCTCCACAAGTATGACCGGCCTAATAATACATCACAAACATCCAAAGGTGTAACATCACACAATACCTCGTCTCTGAAGGGCTTGATGCTGTAGGGAAGGTGACACTACTGGCGAAATTTGAGATCTCGTCCTTCATGAAGCCACCCGATACTGTACAGCTGCAGGTGTGGTGTAGTTGGTAGGCCCAACCGCTTCACGACCTCTACTGAAACGAGGTTCTTTTGGCTGCCACTGTTGACAATGAATTGTAGTGGTGAACCCTTCACCCACATTTGTGAGTGGAAAAGACGTTCCCCCTCCTCTGGATGTTCAGGCTCATTCTTCTGGATCTTGGCGGTGGCAACAGTGATGCTGGGCTCCGCAACAATGATTTTCTTCCCTTTGCCATTCCCCTTGGCGGGTTCTGACTCAGGGTCGGAACATGCATATGATTCGGAAGCCTTCAACTCAGCCACCAACGACTGCTTGGTCTGACACTCAATTGTGTTGTGAGTGGGGCTCTTATGGAACTCACACCACTTTCCTGTGTCCTTCTTCGACTTCGTGGTGTTGTTATTTTCATGCGGCTTTAACGGGTTGTCTTGGGTCACCCCGCCTTAGCTTTGTCCTTTGGTCTTCGGATTCAGAGATCCAAAGTCCTCCTTCTTCTGTTTGAACTTTTGCTCGATTTTGACAGTGTATCGGTACGCCGTGCCGAGTGAGGAGATGTTCAGGAACTCCATCTCTCCCTGGATGTATCTATGTAGGCAACCGTGGTATTTGAGTACCAGATGCAGATCAAAATCTTTGATACCCAACTGTGTGCGAAGGGTATGAAAAATGTTGGTGAACTCTAGCACATTTTGGTCCCTTCCCTGTCGCAATGTGGTCAAATTGATGTATTTGTCCCATAGCTCTAAGCAGGGTAACACTGCTCCTTGATGGCATCTCAGAATGAATCCCAAGTGGGTGCAGCTGAAAACAGTGAGCCCATACTTTCATTCTTCTGCTCGCAGTAGGTTTTCCACCAGTCCTTAACGTGGGGGGATGCTTTGAGAAGAACGAAAACAGTCTTTTCCCAACTCGAAAATTCATGAACAGAAAATACCCACCTAGCAGATTTAACCATTTATTTACGACATATGCGTCTATTTGACCCTCGAAGATGGGGATTTCAAAATTAACTTGTAGTTTAAACGATGTGGAGTTTCCAGAGTAGCTGTTGGAAGTCGATGCATCGCCTCTGGTAGCCGTTGAAGGATCTACGCAAAGTTGTCCATCACCGCGTTCCTTTGTTGCTCGAGGGCTTCTTCGAGCAAGATTTTGATAGGATCTCCTGCCCCCTCGTCTTTTTTTCATCTGCCATGGGAGGCCATCGAGATTTGTGAGGCTGGTCTTGCAAAGGTTCGACCAGTTCAAGTCCTAACTCCTTATATCCCAACCTCGTTGGTGTTGGAAATAATACTGAGAGGGGGGGTGAATCAGTATTATCAGGTCAATTATTTTTCATTTTACACTCAGATTTGTATACACTACTTCAGTTAGTAAAAGCCGCGTATGTACGCATCTGCAGTTAAGGAAACTAGCGTATAACAAACAGACTTGAAATTCAAATTATTCTTCAGATGTTGATCATTAATCTATGCATCAAACCATATAAAGAGTAACCAGGAACAGTAAAATAGAACAGGTAGTCACACATAAGAACACAAGATATAAGGTGGAAACGCAATGTGTGTGAAAACCACCTGCTGCAATTTGTCTCTATCTTCTTTTAATTAGAAACTTCTTTTTGAATGTTTTTGTACTGGTGCAGTTTTATACTAGTACGCAAGCTGCTACCTGCAGAAGGCTACAACCTTCTCTCGTTCTCCAACTTCTCCTGGAAGGGAGCTACAACCCCCTTAGCTCTTGTACTAGCTGAGGTACTAGTACATAGGTGCTGACCTACAGAAGGCTACAACCTTCTCTTTTCTTCTAGGGACCACGTTTCATAAATTTTCAGACTGGATCCATGGATAACATAAATCAAACATCAAGTATATCTGCATCAACCAATCTTCTTTGTACAAACCACAACTGAATCAAACAATCACTTCTCTGAATGTTGTAACCAGAATACAATAACAGTAACCAGACACCAATCCTGAACCCAGAACACTGCAACAATAAACAGAAGCAACTAAAATATATTTCATGAGACGTACGCTACTTCAATATGTAGAACTTGCATGCATACGCTTCTGCATCAAGGCCAACCAGCGTATACGCTGTTTTGAGTTAGTGAACCAACGTGTATACGCGCCTCTGCTGTGCCGAACCTACATACAGATCTATAAAAGATAATTCACCATTTTCACTTATTCAGACAGCAGTTATACCCAGATTATCAGATTTATAGATCAAATCATGCGCCAAATATATCAGATCAAAATCATACAAAGATTCTACTATTCAAGCCTTAGGATCTTGACCCATCAATAGATCTTATCCATATTTTAGTGCTCAGGTTCGTCCTTGGTTCAGATCCAGTAATGCACCATAACCCAATTCTAGATCTCGCTCCTTATACGATATTCAATGCTTGAGTGAATGCCTTTGCCTAATGATCTCCTTCCCCTTTTATAGTCTGAAGCCTTACTGAATACCATGGTCCAAAACCATTTAGAACCAATACTAGAGACCCAATACCTGGGTTCAATACTTCAGACACAATACCAAGGTCCAAAACCATAGGTCCAAATACCAAGGACCAAATACCATGGACTAAAAAAGTAAGTTATCACACATATACGCGCTTTTACGTGCATGAAAGTGCGTGCATATGCATACATGCTTTTTGATCGATGATCCCGCGTGTATACATGGCTTGGTTAAGAGGAAAATGCGTATATCTCTTTTTCTTTCATTCTGAGAGCCTGAACTGAGATCTTCCATCTGAATGAGTTGCCATCAAGGACAACACCTGTGCCATAGTGCCAAACCTGTGTCATAATGCCAAAAATCTCCCCCTTTGGACTTGATGGCAACCCTAAGTCACATACACGACTTGGTTAAGAAGAAAATGCGTATATCTCTTTTTCTTTCATTCTGAGAGCATGAACTGAGATCTTCCATCTGAATGAGTTGCCATCAAGGACAACACCTGTGACATAGTGCCAAACCTGTGTCATAATGCCAACAATCTCCCCCTTTGGACTTGATGGCAACCCTAAGTCACTCAAAGTCATTCTCCCCCTTTGTCATCAAGGGCAAAGGGTTATGCTCCCCCTGAGTACATGCTGAAATCTCTGTTCTGCTGTGCTGTCCATACTCCCCCTGACTGTAGGAAAGGTTTGTAAGAAGATGTTCTACAAGAAGAAACATGACTTTATACATCATAAATGGCCTTCTTATCATCAAAGACTCATACATACATTCATCTCCCAACCAAGTGGGGATTGACTTATCCACCCAACCAAGTAGGGATACACCAAAAGTTTACACATGATAAACAAGAACATTACACCATCCATCCCAGGCATAGTGGGGAAACCAAAGTAGGCCATTACATGACCTTGATAAGAAAGAAATACATGACATAGAGACGAAATATCTACAACAAGACTATGATAGTCATCAATAACTACTATCAGCAACATCTATCAATCATCATTCAGACCAGCAACCATGTTCTCCCTCTGCACCTGTTCCACCTGAAACCAAAAACAACTGTGTACTTGAACCAAGAGCTTCTAATGTAATGCCAACAATGCATTATTAGAAGTATATATGCTCCCCTGAACCTGTGCCAGATGGTCTCTGTCAGACCCATATCAGACTCTTTTCATCCTGCGTCTTGCACATTGATTTCCTTCAAACTAACATGTACGCGACTGTATCCACAAAAACTAGCGTATATACGCGGATTCTCCACATGAAACTCGCGTACAACCACTATTCTCTGAAACAGACAAGTTTCAACAGCAAGATGATGCATCAACTACTCCCAGCTTTTGTCTGAGGTATTCAAATGTCTCCCTGGGCAGTGGTTTGGTGAGTATATCAGCAACTTGTTCCTTGGAGGGAACATACTCTAATTTGACCTTTTGTTCAAGCACTTGTTCCCAGAGAAAATGATATTTGATGGGTATCTTCTTGGTCTTCGAATGCATGACTGGATTCTTTGAAATACTGATTGCACTTGTATTATCACAAAAAATGGAGATAGGTGGAGTGCAAGTGATTTGAATGTCTTGCAATGCTTGCATCATCCAAAGGAGTTGTGTGTAGCAAGATGCAGCAGCCACATATTCTGCTTCAGCTGTAGATAATGCAATTGAACTTTGTTTCTTGCTGAACCAAGATACTAATATGGAACCCATGAAGAATGCACCACCACTAGTGCTTTTTCTATCATCCATGCTTCCTGCCCAATTTGCATCTGTATATGCATGAAGTGTGAGATCTGTACCTTTAGGATACCATAGGCCATAGTTTTGAGTTCCTTGAAGATACTTGAAAATTCTCTTAACTTCCTGAAGATGAGTTTCCTTTGGATTTGCCTGAAACCTTCCAACTATTCCCACTGCATGCATAATGTCTGGTTGGGTACCTGTTAGATAGAGCAGACTACCAATCATGGATCTATAGGTTGGTTGATGTACTGCTGTTGATTCATCATTTGCGCTGAGGCTGCATCCTGTTACCATAGGGGTACCTACTGGTTTTGAATCCTCCATCCCATATTTCTTCAAGATCCGCTTGAGATACTTGGTTTGTGATAGAAAAACACTGTCTTTGTTTTGTTGGACTTGTAAACCAAGAAAATATGTGAGCTCACCAAGCAGGGACGTTTCAAATTCTTTTTGCATCACCAAGGCAAAGTTTTGACTCATGTCTTCTTCATTGCTACCAAAGATGATATCATCAACATACACAACAAGTATTAACAACTTATCATTGTCAAATTTTATATATAGATTGCTATCTGTTGATCCTTTTGTAAAACCTTGTTGATGGAGGTACTTATCCAAACGATAATACCAAGCCCTTAGACCCTATTTAAGGCCATAGAGAGCCTTTTTGAGTTTGCATACAAGTTTTGGATCATTTCCAAGGATAAACCCATCTGGTTGCTCAATATACACTTCTTCATCCAAGTCTCCATTCAGAAAGGCAGATTTCACGTCCATTTGAAATACTTTGAACTTCTGAAAGCTAGAAAGAGTAAGGAACATTCTTATGGCCTCAAGTCTAGCAACTGGCGCAAAAGTTTCTTCAATGTCTATACCTTCTTGTTGAGCATACCCTTTACAAACAAGTCTGGTCTTGTTTCTAATAACATCTCCATTTTCATTCATCTTGTTTTTGAATATCCATTTTGTCCCTATGACATTCTTATCGTTTGGTCTAGGAACCAAATCCCAAGTGTTATTCTTTTCAATCTGCTCAAGTTCTTCATTCATGACCTTGACCCAACATTCATCTTTGCATGCTTCACTTACGTTTTGTGGTTCAGTGGAGGAGAGCAATGCTAGATAGCTTGAAGCTTCTGAAATAGTTCTTCTTGTTTGTACGCCTGCCTCTTTCTGCCCCAAAATTTGAGTTTCTAGATGATTCTTCTGAACATACCTGGATGGAGTCTTTTCTTCTATCCTTATCTGTTCTTCTGGTGCCTGATGGGTTTCTTCTTCATCGTAAGTCTGATTTGATGTTGAAGGATAGTCCTCATCATCTTCAAAATCTTCGGTTTTTACCTGCCTAGGAATGTTTCCTTCTTCATCAACGACTACATCAATACTTTCAACAATTTTTCCAAGTCTTTTATTGTAACACTTATATCCTTTGTTGTGGGGAGAGTAACCAAGGAGAATTCCTTCATCTGCTCTAGGTTCAAACTTGCCAAGGTTTTCATCAGTCCTTTTGATGTAACATTTGCATCCAAAAATTTTGAAGTATTTTACTGTGGGAGTCTTACCATACCAAAGTTCATGAGGAGTTTGAGTGCTATTTACCCTGACGTTTGTCTTGTTGAGAATAGTAACTATAGCAAATGCAGCTTCACCCCAGAAGGTTGCAGGAGTTCCAGACTCATCAAGCATAGCACGAGCCATTTGTTGAACCGTTCTGTTCATCCTTTCCACTACTCCATTTTGCTGAGGAGTCCTTGCAGTAGAGAATTCCCTTCTTATTCCATGTTCTTCACAAAAATCAAAAAATTCATCCGAGGTAAATTCCCCTCCTCGATCAGACCTGAGGCATTTGATTCTGCGATCTGATTCATTTTCAACCAAGGATTTGAATGCTTTGAACTTTTCGAAAGCTTCGTATTTATGCTTCAGAAGTCCTATCCAACACATCTTGGAAAAGTCCTCAATGAACAATATAAAGTATTCTCCTCGAGGTGACCCTTTCCTAGATGGACCACATACATCAGTATGGACAAGTTCAAGTGGCCTGCTAGCTGATCCTCCCTTCTGAGGGAAATTAGTTCTGGTTTGCTTACCAAACTGACATGATTTACATATTTTATTGTTTGGAATTCTGATGTCAGTGAGATCACGAACCGACTAATATTTTCATGCTTTCCTTATCTAAGAGAAGCTTAGATGCCCCAATCTTCTGTGCCATAGCCTGTGTTCATCATTATTGCTTAGATAGCATTGTTGTTGTCCTCCCTTGAGTATGTATAAATTATTTGGAGTTCTTATGCCTTTGATCACTATTTCTCCTGTATCAAGCTCACGAACAATACATCCATTTTTATCGAAATATTACCTCATTTCCTTGATGACACATTTGACTGACACTCGATAGATTATGCTTTAAGCCATCAACATACATAACATTTTCAGCTTTGACCTTTTCTTTCAAAAGAACAGAACCTTTACCTTTTATGAGTGCAGGGGTGTCATTTCCAAATGAGACCTTCCTTTCCTTTTTTAAGGCACCATATGACCGAAGTTTTTCTTTATCACCTGTCATATGTTTCGAGCATCCACTGTCGATGTACCACTGATTTTCCTGTCCTTCCGCATATAAGGCTATCCCACATCTTTCTAGTTGCGGTTCTTTCTTTCTCCATGTTTTGGGACTCAATGAAGCTTGCTTCTTCTGAGTTGTTTGCCAAAACCTACTCCTGCATTCAGAATCTTCATGACCGAAGTTGTTACAAATAGAACATTCTATTTCATTCTCAAGAGCAGAAAATTGATTATAGGTCCTTTTCATGATCCCAATCATATTCCTTTTTTTTTGAGCTTCTCTAGTCATGATGGTCTTGTAGGCAACACATTGAGCAGCTTTGTGTCCAAAGTTATGACAAGAAAAACATTGGCCTTTGAAGAAATTCCTACGATTATCAAACCTACCAACCAAATGATTGTAGTTTCCATTGACATTCATTCTTGAGGGAAATTGAGAATGATTTACCTATGGTTGGTTGTATCTTTTGTTCATCCTTGAAGTATATTGCCCCCGATTTACTTGGTGATCTCTGTTCATTCTTGAAGTAAATTGTCCCTGACTTACTTGGTGATCTGCATTATGCTTTTGCTGTCGATTGTCAACCTTTTCACTTTTCCTCGCTGCATTAAGATAACTTTTGGAGGTAGATGGCTTATGTGCTTGAGATGCTTCTTCAGTATATCCAAGACCTGTCTTGATTAGAGGAGAACGCTGCACTTTGATAATCTCATCTAAAGTTTCAGATCCTTTAGAAAATCTAAGATTAAGAGCTTTTGATTTCTCAATATCTTTTTTAAGTCCCACAATTTCACATTCTAACTTTTCATTGTGTTTTTCCCTTTCAGCAAGTTGGAATGTCAGAGTATCTATAATCATATTCTTTTCTTCTAAACAAATTTTAAGTTTATAAATTTCTTCATAAAGACCTTCTTCATCTATAGCATCCAAGAAATCATCATCTTCAAAAGCCATCAAAAGTCTATAATCATTACATTGTTCATCTTCATCACTATTTGAAAATCCATCACTGTCTTCATGTGTATAATAGCTCTTCTTACTTACATTCTATTTTTTGTTCCATCTAACTGGTTCCTTACCTTTGTCAAGCTTATCTTTATGAGGACACTTGGCAGCATAGTGACCGACTCTTCCACAAGCAAAACATTTGAAAGGTAGCTTACCTTTGAATCTTCTAGAACCCCGTTGAAGGTTCTTGACAAAGTTTGATTCTTCCTCTCCTTTTGACATATGTCCTGACTCATTGTAATCTTCTTTTCCTGAGGCTTTGAACGCGGCTTCTCTCCTGTCTGATGGTCCCCCTTTTCTCATTTCGAAAGTGTCAGGCCAGGGTAACTCCAGACTTGGCAGAAGAAATCTGATTGATTTATTTCATTAGGTAACTATTGTTTATATACAAGAATGTGATTGATCAGTTCATCTACTTGATGACTGTTCACATTCTGGGTACACCCAACCGCTAAGGATTAGGTGTCAACAATTCCCCCCCTTAATCTGAAGGGATGTTGGTGAGTCCAAGCATTGTTTTGAATGTTTCAAGCTTTTCTCTTCCAAGCGCTTTGGTGAAGATGTCTGCAATTTGCTCATTTGTGGAACAATGACGGAGATGGATTGTTTTGGCCTCAACATGATGTCGGATCAGATGATATTTAGTATTGATGTGCTTAGTACGATCATGGAACTTTGGGTTCTTGTCCAACTTTATTGCAGAGGTGTTGTCAATCATGAGTGGAGTTGATTGTACTTGTTTTACCTGCAAATCTTGAAGAATTTTCCTGAGCCACACAATTTCTTTTGTTGCTTCAGCTGTTGCCACGTATTCTGCTTCTGTTGTGGAATCTGCTGGAACTGATTGTTTGCGTGATCTCCAAGAGACAGCTCCTGATCCAAGACTCATAGCATATCCTGAAGTAGATACTCCAGTTTCTTTGTCTCCATCGAAGTCTGAATCAGAGTATCCAATCAAGATGAAGTCGTCCACCTGTGTATACTTGATTCCAAGGTCTTGAGTTCCCTTCAAGTACCTTAGGACTCTTTTTGCAGCAGACCAATGTCCCTCACAAGGCTTTTGCATAAACCCGAAGAGGATTCCAACAGCAAATGAAATGTCTGGTCTGGTAGTAGTGAGGTAGATGAGACTTCCTATAAGCTGTCTATACTTTGTTGCATCCTCAAATTCCTTTCCTTCAATAGATGTGAGCTTTAAGTTTTGTTCCATTGGAGTAGAAAGAGGATTGCACTCTGTCATGCCAAATCTGTTTAACAAATCTCCAATGTATTTCTTTTGAGAAAGAAATATGGATTTTGGAAGTTGGGTTACTTCAATGCCAAGATAATAATGAACATAGCCCAAATCAGTCATTTCAAAA
The DNA here is from genome assembly GCA_031772625.1 of Pinus tabuliformis. NCBI lineage: Eukaryota > Viridiplantae > Streptophyta > Pinopsida > Pinales > Pinaceae > Pinus > Pinus tabuliformis. The sequence continues at coordinate 806,845,349 of CM062807.1, forward strand.
CTTTTTCCTAATTCTTTCTTTATGGATGCAATATAGCTTTCATTGTTCCATGTCATTAAAAGATCATCTACATATACCACAAGATATACAACTGTTTTGCCAACTTTCTTGACAAATAAAGTTGCATCATCAAGATCAAAATGATTGAAGTTGAGTTTCAGAAGATGCTCCGTTAGTTTTTCATACCAGGCTCGTGGTGCTTGTTTGAGGCCATACAAGGACTTCACAAGTTTGCATACTTTATGTTCATGTCCTTTCACAACAAATCCTTCAGGCTGGGACATAAAAACATTATCTTTTAGATCTCCATTCAAGAATGCAGTTTTTACATCCATTTGATGGACTTTCCAACTGTTCTGAGCAGCTAGTGCAAAGAGTGTCCGGATGGTGGCCCATTTTGCTGTGGGGGAAAAATTTTCCTCATAATCGACCCCTTCCTTCTGTGCAAAACCTTTTGCCACAAGCCTAGCTTTGTGCTTGTCAAGTGAGCCATCAGCTTTGTATTTGTTCTTGTAGACCCACTTGCAGCCAATTGGTTTGGTTCCAAATTGAGGATCAACCAGCTTCCAAGTGCCATTCTTTATGAGGGCATCATACTCCTTTTGCATCGCTTCTTTCCATTCATCATGAGAAGCAGCTTCTTTGAAGGAATTTGGTTCAAAATCTGTAGACAAGTTCAATTCACAATCATAAGTAACATCCATATCAACAGGTGAATTAAAGTCATCTACATCACCTCCATCTTGTCGGTTTGTATTTCTGGTTCCTGTTTTTCCAATTTCATCAGGATGAACACTTTCAAGTGTCTTTGTCAACCACTTTGGGGGACCTTTCTGAGATGGTCCAGGCTTCTCTGTTGATTGAGTTGGGACTGAATCAAGATTGAGTCTCCCAATTCTATCAATTACATCACTTAAAGCATCATCCGTTGTTGGAGTTTCATGTAGGGGAGATTGTTCTTCAGAAGAAGATTCCACATGTTGTTCTAGTATAGGAATCCCCCCTTCAAGATGTGGAATCTGATTATCAAATTCTTGAAATGATTTTGTTTTTGTGAATCTATCCAAGCAATCAAGTTGCCGCTCAACAACATTGTCAGATTTGGACGATTCGAGAAAAATGACATCTCTAGATAAAACAAACTTTTTATTTACTTCATCATAGAGGCAGTATGCTTTAGATGTGTTTGAATACCCCAGGAAGATACACTTACGACTTCTAGCACCAAGTTTGTTTCTATGTACCTTTGGTATTAAAGCATAACAGGTGGAACCAAAGATCCTGAGATGTTTTACCGAAGGAACATGTCCATACCACAATTCATAAGGAGTCTTGTCTCTTATAGCACTAGATGGACATCTATTCTTTATATATGCAGCACATACAACAGCATCAACCCAAAACATTATCTTTACATTTTTGAAGAAAAGCATGGATCGTACCATATTCAAGATTGTTCTATTCATTCTTTCTGCTACACCATTCTGTTGGGGATTATAAGGCACAGTTGTTTGATGTTTGATCCCATGTTGGCGAAGATAGTGTTCAAATTCATTTGATGTATATTCTTTTCCATTATCAGTGCGTATAGACCCAATATGAGATTGTGCATCATTTTCAATCCATTTATGAAAATTCTTGAATGTTTGAAAAGCATCAGATTTGTTCTTCAATAAATAAACCCAACACATTCTGGTGTAATCATCAATAAATGTCATGATATATTTATTTCCATTTGCAGAAGGAACAGGCATTGGATCACATAAATCTGAATGAATGAGTTCAAGCTTCCTATGTGCTCTTGAATGTGAATCATGAAAAGACTGTTTGCTATGCTTTCTTAGAATGAAAGCATCACATTGCTTATGTTTTCTAGGAATTGTAGGCAAACCAACAACACCATTTTTCTTCAATAAGCGGAGACTGTCATAGTTTAAATGTCCAAATCTAGCATGCCATAATAAACTTGATGGAAGTGTACCTTCTTCATGATGAGAAATATATGAGAAATGTTGTGCATGAGCAGAGGTTCCTTGCAGTTTCAGAAGCCTTTCTTCTTCTATTCCCCTCATGACAAGTGAGTGATCAGAAGATTTTCTTACCTCAAGCTTGCCATCAAACATATGAATGGAGTGACCTTGCTGGCATATGTGGACCAAGGACAACAAGTTTCTCTTGAGCTGTGGGAGATATAGAACATGATCCAGAAGAAAGTCTGGAAGACCAGGCAGTTTAAGCCTGATTGTGCCAAGCCCTGATGGCTTGATTTTTGTCTGATCTGCAAAGTATACTGCTCCATCAACATTGTCAATGAAATCTTCAAAAAAATCTTTCCTATGAGTCATATGACAGGTTGCTCCTGAATCAAGAAACCAATCATTTTTCAAAGAAGCAAGTGAAGCATTAAACAAATCTTCATTTACTCCAATGTTACATTGTGCCTCAATATAGTGAGCGGATTGAGGTGCTTTACCTTTGTCTGTATCATTAGTTTTACCTTTCTGCTGGTTTCTTTTCTGCTCAATTTTGTCCCATGGTAGCTTGCATGTAGAAGCATCATGTGATCCATTTTCTTTGCAGCGAATGCAATGCAGATCTACCTTTTCTGCTTGAGAGTGTCTGCCCCCCCTGCCTCTGAAGTATCTTCCTCTTCCTCTTCGTCCACCTCTTCCTCTTATAGAATCATGAGCAGGATGCTTTTCTTTATGAGCAAGGCAGATAGTCTCTTTAGAAGATTCAGGGATTGTCTTCTTTCCAAAGGCTTTCTCTCTTTCAGCAAACTTTTTCACAAGAGAGTCAAAGGTTATATCTTTAAGATTTTCATTTGCTTGTAAAGACTCAAGATAATTGGAGTAAGTAGGATAGAGTGCCTTGAGAAAAGCAATAAGAGGGATATCTAGCTCAACCTTAGTGGATTTGATATCATGCATCATGGATTTTACTTCAGATGCAAGAGCAAGAGGATCATTATTTTTTAGTTCAGAGTGAAGAGTTTAATCATGAGCTGAACAACTTCAAGTGCAGAATGTGAGTCATAAAGTTCTTTCAACTTTTGTAAAGCTTCAAAGGCAGTTGAATATGATGAAATATGGCGACTTACTTTTTCATTTACAGATGCTGCGATTAATGCATGGGCTTTGCTGTTCTTGTTTTCCCAAATGACGAGCTCTTTGTCTGATGTAGGCTGTACTGGGCCATTGTCTCCTTCTCCGACACACACTCCCTTCCACAACTCATTGTAGATGAGGGTGTGTTTTACCATCCAGGACCATTCAGGATAGTTCTCCTTGCCAGTGAGAACTATTCCTACCATAGAAATGATTGAATGCATTCTGTAAAAAAATTACTTCTGCTGATAAAAAAAACTTCCTTACGTTACAGCCTTCAAATCTCTCTAATGTTTGCTAGAAGCATCAGCATTGAAATGATAACTTATTGTTGGCATTATGTTTTCTGGTATGACTGTATGTTACAGATGTTGTACTTGATGGCAACTCCAGTGATAAGGCTCTCCGTTTGTTGAAAAATTAAGAAGGACGCAGGCAATCGGTTCAGAAAGTGCGTCCCCGTAGGTATACCATGCAGAACCCGCGTCCAGGGACGCCGGCCAGCCGTTCAGGGGGTGCGTCTACCCAGTGCACACATTTCAAGGCAGAGAAAAGCACGTGGGGGTTTCTTGTGTGGTATCTAGCCGACGGTTTTGTGTTTCTATGGTGTCGGCTCGTGGTATTGTTCCATGTTTTGGGGAGGAGCTTGCCTATATAAAGCAAAGGAGTTCATTTGGATTGTGCAATTGTCTTGGGTTGAATATCTTATTTGGTGAGATCTAGTCCAGATCTAAGAGGGCGAATCTTCTAATGGACTGTGATCTCTATGGCGCATGATCAGATCTGTAGATCTGACTGTTTGGGTCTGTTCTGAAGTCTTCATATCATTTATATCTGAAGGGTCGCAGGTTCAGTGAAGGGAAGGTGCGCCGGGACGCAGGTACTGTAAAGGGCAAGTGCGCCGAGACGCAGCACAGTAGAGAGAGACCTGCGTGGGGACGCAGGGCGATCAAGGTTCAGGTGCGTCTCTGAAGCAGAAGGACGCGGCGCGATAATGTTTTCAGGTGCGTCTCTGTAGCGAAAGACGCGGCGCGATAGTATCTTTGGGTGCGTCCCTGAAGCAACAGAACGCAGAGAAGTCATAGGAACAGTGCGTGGGTACGCAGCGGAGCAGAAGGATATCTGCGTGTGGATGCAGAGTAGCAGAAGGTTAACAGTGTCTGGTCGCATGCCATTGAAAGAAAAACTGCGTCTCTGTTTTAAGATGTTCTGTTGATTGAATTTCTCTGTTGATAAGGTGTTCTGGGTTAGTTCTGTTATTGCTGATCTGATATCTGTAATGGTCTATATCTGTTATGTATTTGTTGATCATCTGATGCTTTATGAAAAGAAGTAGGGGGTTGTAGCTCCCTTCCAGGAGTAGACTGGAAAACGAGAAAGAGAGAGAGTTGTAGCTCTCTGCAGGTTGCAGCCTACGTACTGGTAAAGGACTGCACCAGTACAAAATCATTGTAAAAGAAGTTTCTAAATTGAAAGAAGATAGAGACATATTGCAGCAGGTGGTTTTCACCCACATTAGGTTTCCACCTTACATCTTGTGTTCTTTGGTGTGACTATCTGCTTTTCATGCTCATTATTTTATGGTACTGACATGCAAAAATAATTCAAAGATCAAATAAGGAAGATTTATTAAATTGCTTGATAATACTGATTCACCCCCCCTCTCAGTATTATTTCCAACAATTGGTATCAAAGCAGGTCCTTCAGAGAAGCTTGATCGCTTGAAGGTAGATCGTTCATCATGAGAAACTACGAGAAAGAAGCATCAATTAGGCCACCGATTTTTGATGGGACAAATTTCAATTATTGGAAGGTAAGAGTTACTGCATATCTTCAATCTCTTGGTACAGAAGTTTGGAACATTGTAGAAACAGGCTATGCTTTTCCTTCAGCTACTCCTACAGATCCAGCTGAGAAAAAGAAGTATGAAACAAATGCAAAAGCAGTCAGTACTCTATTAGGAAGTATATCCCAAACAGAATTCATGAAGGTAATGCACTTCAAATCAGCAAAAGAGATATGGGACAAAATGATCACTAGCTATGAAGGAGATGAACAGGTAAAACAAGCTAAACTTCAAACTCTCAGGATTCAATATGAGACTCTCAAGATGTATAATGATGAAAGTGTGGCTAATTATTTTCTTCGGGTAGATGAGATTGTTAATTGTATGAAAAATTTGGGTGAAGAAATAAAAGAGACTATATTAGTTCAAAAGATTCTAAGATCATTATCCCCCAAGTTTGAATCTAAAGTATCTGCAATAGAAGAAAAGGAAAATCTCTGTGTTCTCACTATGTCTCAGCTACATGGAATTCTAACTGCTTATGAAATGAGAAAGGGAGGTCCATCAGACAGAAGGGAAGCTGCTTTTAAGTCATCAAGCAAAGAAGATTACTATGAAGCAAGCCATGTTCCAGAAGAAGAGGAAGAAGAATCAAATTTTGTCAGAAATCTTCAAAGGGGTTCTGGAAGGTTCAGAGGTAAGCTACCTTTCAAATGTTTTGCTTGTGGAAGAGTAGGTCATTATGCTAAAATGTCCTTATAAGGATAAAGGAAAGGAACCTGCTAGATGGAACAAGAAACAAAGTGCAAATAAGAAAAGCTACTACACCCATGAAGATAGTGATGGCTTATCAAACAGTGATGAAGATGAACAAGGTAATAAATATAAGCTGTTAATGGCATTTGAAGATGATGATTATGAGGATGCTGTAGATGTGGATAATCTCTATGATGAAATTACTAGACTCAAGAGATGCATAGAAGAAAAGAATGTGATCATTGATACTTTGCAATTTCAAATTGATGAAAAGGAAAAACATCTTGAAAAACTAGAAGGTGAAATTGTTGGTCTCAAAAAGAAATTGAGAAAACAAAAGCTATTAATCTTAAGTTTGTCAAAGGATCTGAAACTTTGGATGAGATTATCAATGTGCAGCGGTCTCCTCTAAACAAGACAGGTTTGGGCTATAATGGAGAAACCTCTCAAGCATCCACCTCAAAAAGTTATCTTGATGCAGCAAGAAGAAATGAGCAGAAGAACAATGAAGATAATCAGGTAAAGCAGGGACGAATTACAAACAGAAACTATCAGGGACAATCCATCTTAAGGGTGAACAAAAGCTACAACCAGCCACAGGTAAAATCTTCTCAGTTTGGTTCAAGAATAGATGAAAATAGAAATTACAATCAGTTGGCTGGTAGATTCAATAACCGCAGAAGCTTCTTCAATGGACAATGCTTTTCTTGCCATAACTTTGGTCACAAAGCAGCTCAATGTGTTGCATATAAAACAATCATGACTAGGGAAGCTCAAAAACAAAGAAGTATGACAGGGATTACAAAAAGGACCTATAACAACTTTTCGGTTCTTGAAAATGAAGTTGAATGTTCTATTTGCAATAATTTTGGTCATGAAGACTCTGAATGCAGGAGCAGGTTTCAGGAGAAAAAGGAACAAGCCACAAGCACCAAAACATGGAGAATAAAGGAACCTCAAACAGAAAGATGTGGGATAGCATTTTATGCAGAAGGACAGGAAAATCTATGGTACATTGACAGTGGATGTTCGAAACATATGACAGGTGATAAAGAAAAACTTGAATCTTATTCTAATTTAGAAAAGGGAAAGAAAGTTTCTTTTGGAAATGATACTCCTGCAACTATAAAAGGAAAAGGTATTGCTCCTTTGAAAGAAAAGGTCAAGGCTGGAAATGTTTTGTATGTTGATGGATTGAAGCATAATCTACTAAGTGTCAGCCAGATGTGTGATCAAAAAACCGAGGTTATTTTCAGATCGAATGGATGTCTTGTTCGTGATCTTGATACAGGTAAAACAGTACTCAAAGGCAAAAGAACTCCAAATAATCTGTACATATTTGAAGAAGGACAACAACAATGCTATCTTAGCAAGGATGAAGAGCACTGGTTATGGCATCGAAGGTTGGGACATCTAAGCTTCTCACAAATAAGGAAAGCATGCAAATATCAGGCAGTTCGCGATCTTCCAGATATCAAAATTCCTGACAACACCATATGCAGATCATGTCAGTTTGGAAAACAAACCAGGACTAACTTTCCAGAGAAAGAGGGATCAGCTAGCATGCCTCTTGAGCTAGTACATACAGATACATGTGGCCCATTCAGGAAAAGAACACCTAGAGGAGAGGAATACTTGATATTATTTATTGACGATTTCTCCAGGTTTGTCTGGTTAGGACTTATGAAGCACAAAGATGAAGCATTTGAAAAATTCAATTCCTTCAAAGCCTTGGTTGAAAATGAATCAGGTCACAAAATTAAGTGCCTCAGATCCGACAGAGGTGGGGAATTTACTTCAAATGAATTTTTCGATTTCTGTGATGAACATGGGATAAGGAGAGAATTCTCTACAGCTAGAACTCCTCAGCAAAATGGAGTTGTTGAAAGAATGAACAGAACAATCCAACAAATGGCTCGTGCTATGCTTGATGAATCAGGAACTCCCGCAACTTTCTGGGGTGAAGCTGCACATGCTGCGGTTATTATTCTCAACAAGACAAATGTCCGGGTGAACAGCACTCAAACTCCTCATGAGCTCTGGAGTGGTAAAACTCCTTCGGTAAAGCACTTCAAAATCTTTGGGAGCAAATGCTATATCAAGAATACTGATGAGCAGCTTGGCAAACTTGAACCTAGAGCAGATGAAGGCATTCTTCTTGGCTATTCTCCACATAGCAAAGCATACAAATGCTACAATAAAAGACTTGGCAGAATTGTTGACAGCATTGATGTAGTGGTTGATGAGAAGGGATATATTCCTAGGCAAGTACATCATGAAGATATAGAAGAAGATGAAGGCTACCCTCAAAGACAGAATAATGAAGAAGAAGAACCCCAAGGAGAACCTCAAGAAGAACCAGAGGAGCAGACAAGAATAGAAGAGAAAACTCCATCCAGATATGTTCAGAAGAATCATCCAGAATCTCAGATTGTGGGGCAGAAAGAAGCAGGTGTACAAACAAGAAGAACAGTTGCAGAAGCCTCAAGCTATTTGGCATTACTCTCCTCTACTGAACCACAAAATGTGAAAGAAGCATGCAAAGATGAATGTTGGGTGAAAGCAATGGATGAAGAACTTGAGCAAATCGAAAAGAACAACACTTGGGAGCTGGTTCCTAGACCAAAGGATAAGAATGTTATCGGAACAAAATGGGTCTTCAAAAATAAATTGAATGAAAATGGAGAAGTAATTAGAAACAAAGCCAGACTTGTTTGTAAAGGGTATGCGCAGCAAGAAGGAATAGACTTTGAAGAAACTTTTGCTCCTGTTGCAAGACTTGAGGCCATCCGAATGTTCCTTGCTCTCTCAAGTTTTCAAAACTTCAAAGTATTTCAAATGGACGTAAAATCAGCCTTTCTGAATGGAGACTTGGAAGAAGAAGTGTACATTGAACAGCCAGATGGGTTCATTCTTGGAAATGATCCAAATCTTGTATGCCGATTGAAAAAGGCTCTCTATGGTCTCAAACAAGCTCCAAGGGCTTGGTACTACCGGTTGGACAAATATCTTCATCAACAAGGTTTCTCAAAAGGTTCAGCAGATAGCAATCTGTATATAAAAGTTGAAAATGACAAATTGCTAATACTTGTTGTGTATGTAGATGACATTATTTTTGGCAGCAATGAAGAAGCTATGAGTCAAAGCTTTGCCTCGGTCATGCAGAAAGAATTTGAAATGTCCTTGCTAGGAGAACTGACATATTTCCTTGGTTTGCAAATCCAACAAAAGAAAGGAGGAATATTTTTATCTCAAACCAAGTATCTCAAGCAGATTTTGAAGAAATATGGCATGGAAGATGCAAAACCAGTATGTACACCCATGGTCACAGGATGTAGTCTCAGTGCAAATGATGAATCTGCAGCAGTACATCAACCAACCTACAGATCTATGATTGGAAGTCTACTATATTTGACAGGTACCCGACCGGACATCATGCATGCAGTTGGAATAGTTGGAAGATTTCAGGCAAATCCGAAGGAGACTCATCTTCAGGCAGTAAAGAGAATTTTCAAATATCTTCAAGGGACTCAAAATTATGGCTTATGGTATCCTAGAGATACAGATCTTACTCTTCATGCTTATACAGATGCAGATTGGGCCGGAAGCGTGGATGACAGGAAAAGCACAAGTGGTGGTGCGTTCTTTATGGGTTCCAGACTGGTATCTTGGTTCAGCAAGAAACAGAGTTCGATTGCCTTGTCTACAGCTGAAGCAGAATATGTTGCTGCTGCATCTTGTTGCACTCAACTCCTTTGGATGATGCAGACTTTGCAGGATTTTCAAATCACTTGTACACCACCTATCCCCATCTTATGTGATAACACAAGTGCAATCAGCATCTCAAAGAATCCGGTTATGCATTCAAAAACCAAGCACATACCAATCAAGTACCATTTTCTCCGGGAACAAGTGCTTGAACAGAAAGTCAAGTTGGAGTATGTTCCTTCCAAGGAACAAGTTGCTGATATTCTTACCAAACCATTGCCCAGAGACACGTTTGAATACCTCAGGCAAAAGCTGGGGGTTGTTGATGCATCATCTTGTTGAACCTCTTCTTATTGGTGGTACAGGCTCAGGGGGAGCACATAATGCATTGTTGGCATTATGGAGAAGGAGATCTTGGAAATAGCTGCAATATGTCTCTATCTCTTTCATGGTGGTGCGTTGCTGTAGATCTGGTTCATATTCAGGGGGAGCATGAGCTTAGGGGGAGCATACCCTTTGCCCTTGATGACAAAGGGGGAGAATGAAGCTGAAGTTTGTGAGGTTGCCATCAAGTCCAAAGGGGGAGATTGTTGGCATTATGTTTTCTGGTATGACTGTATGTTACAGATGTTGTACTTGATGGCAACTCCAGTGATAAGGCTCTCCGTTTGTTGAAAAATTAAGAAGGACGCAGGCAATCGGTTCAGAAAGTGCGTCCCCGCAGGTATACCATGCAGAACCCGCGTCCAGGGACGCCGGCCAGCCGTTCAGGGGGTGCGTCTACCCAGTGCACACATTTCAAGGCAGAGAAAAGCACGTGGGGGTTTCTTGTGTGGTATCTAGCCGACGGTTTTGTGTTTCTATGGTGTCGGCTCGTGGTATTGCTCCATGTTTTGGGGAGGAGCTTGCCTATATAAAGCAAAGGAGTTCATTTGGATTGTGCAATTGTCTTGGGTTGAATATCTTATTTGGTGAGATCTAGTCCAGATCTAAGAGGGCGAATCTTCTAATGGACTGTGATCTCTATGGCGCATGATCAGATCTGTAGATCTGACTGTTTGGGTCTGTTCTGAAGTCTTCATATCATTTATATCTGAAGGGTCGCAGGTTCAGTGAAGGGAAAGTGCGCCGGGACGCAGGTACTGTAAAGGGCAAGTGCGCCGAGACGCAGCACAGTAGAGAGAGACCTGCGTGGGGACGCAGGGCGATCAAGGTTCAGGTGCGTCTCTGAAGCAGAAGGACGCGGCGCGATAATGTTTTCAGGTGCATCTCTGTAGCGAAAGACGCGGCGCGATAGTATCTTTGGGTGCGTCCCTGAAGCAACAGAACGCAGAGAAGTCACAGGAACAGTGCGTGGGTACGCAGCGGAGCAGAAGGATATCTACGTGTGGACGCAGAGTAGCAGAAGGTTAACGGCGTCTGGTCGCATGCCATTGAAATAAAAACTGCGTCTCTGTTTTAAGATGTTCTGTTGATTGAATTTCTCTGTTGATAAGGTGTTCTGGGTTAGTTCTGTTATTGCTGATCTGATATCTGTAATGGTCTATATCTGTTATGTATTTGTTGATCATCTGATGCTTTATGAAAAGAAGTAGGGGGTTGTAGCTCCCTTCCAGGAGTAGACTGGAAAACGAGAAAGAGAGAGAGTTGTAGCTCTCTGCAGGTTGTAGCCTGCGTACTGGTAAAGGACTGCACCAGTACAAAATCATTGTAAAAGAAGTTTCTAAATTGAAAGAAGATAGAGACATATTGCAGCAGGTGGTTTTCACCCACATTGGGTTTCCACCTTACATCTTGTGTTCTTTGGTGTGACTATCTGCTTTTCATGCTCATTATTTTATGGTACTGACATGCAAAAATAATTCAAAGATCAAATAAGGAAGATTTATTAAATTGCTTGATAATACTGATTCACCCCCCCTCTCAGTATTATTTCCAACACTTTTCAATGCAGCATTATCATTCCAAAGAAAACTGTGTAATAAATTGCGCAATATCAAACACTTTGATTGATATATATAAACACTTTGAAGAACAACGCAATACTCTAAATGATAAATAAACCCTTTGAAAACTGCGCAATACTTTGACTGCTTTGAAAGACTACTTACATAAACTGCGCAATACTTTGACTCACAACATTACCATTCGGACATTCACACTCTCATGGAATAAAACGCGCAATACCAAATCAGCTACCATACCATACATAATTTCAGCACACCTATGGAATATGATACATGGTCTTCAAAGCCAAGCAATGATATTCGGCAAATGAACTGTATGGAGATCATATACCAATTCACCAATGCTGCATATATGAACTAATTTGTATAATATACGAATCAACGATTCACATATAAACTTCAATGCACAAAGCATTCACGGTATTCATGACATGGAATACATCATATATACCATTGGAATGAAATAGCCATTCCAAAACAGGATTCTTCAATGCACCATTCAAAGCAGCATATACACTTGGAATGAGTTCAATGCACCAAGTGCAACATGGATGACGACCTTCAAAAAATGCATATCAAGACATGAATATACATACCCCAACCTTCAATTCAATGCGCAGCCCTTAAAAAAACATTGCAACGGTGGTTCAAAGCACATAGTTTCAACCATACAGTTCTCAACTTGAAATTTAATACACCAGTCATCGCACCATCCACTGTCATATGTCACAGTTCAACGACCATAATATAATATATATCCCCACAGCCCAACACATATTCACCACAGATTTTTATTTTTTTTACAACAATCCAGCACGCAGTATTTGCTTGTAGAGATTCAACAGAGAATGCTCTGTCCCAATGCATAGGGAATAGGGACAAAGGATGTAATTAATGAAATGACTAGAGGGACAGAATATGGCAAGGAATAACGAAGGGCGTGTCAATTTTTCAGAGACCAAATGATATTCTAACCATTATCGTTATGGAGTAGAGTGGCTCTTGACAAGGAGAGGGAGGCGTACTTCATCCACAGTAAAAAAACAATAACCCACACAATGATCTCAGACCGCCAAAGGCATCCCCTTTTCCAACGCACTCTGCAAGAAAGCACGGTAACGCCAATTTCTTCTCCTGAGGTTTTTTCAACAAGAAAGCTCAGCGTGGGCATCCAATGTTCAATCAACCATCATGCCACTTTCTTCTCTTGCAGTTTCTCTAATGGGAATAAGTGCGCAGCGTTGTCAGTCCTTATGCAGATCAGAGACAAGCTTTATAGACAGAGCATTGGCAGAGACAAATTAATTAAGAACATAAGGGAATAAGGCAGAGGGGTTAACCAATGGATGTAATTTCACTAAAACTAGTAGGCAGATGCGTTATGCCAGAATATGGGACAGAGGAGTTACAAGGCATGCCAAAAAAGGAACCTGGGACCTGTGCTCTGATACCATGTCAGGCCAGGGTAACTCCAGACTTGGCAGAAGAAAACTGATTGATTTATTTCATTAGGTAACTATTTTTTATATACAAGAATGTGACTGATCAATTCATCTACTTGAAGACTGTTCACATTCTGGGTACACCCAACCGCTGAGGATTAGGTGTCAACAGAAAGCAGTTAGGATTCCATGCAGCTGTGACATGGTAATGCTCTGTAGATTCTACTTTTCTTCTATGGCATAAACTTTTGATTCAAACTTAGAAGACAAAGATCTTAGAACATTTTCAACCAAAGTAACTTCTTTTATTTCTTCACCCAAGTTTTTCATACAATTAACAATTTCATCTATACGTAAGAAATAGTTAGCCACACTTTCATCATTGTGCATTCTGAGATTTTCATACTGAATTCTGAGAGTTTGTAGTTTTGCCCGTTTTACCTGATCATCTCCTTCATAGCTTAGAACAATCTTGTCCCATATTTCTTTTGCAGTTTTGAGCTGCATAACCTTGACGAATTCTGATTGAGATAGACTCCCTAATAAAGTATTGTCAGCCTTTGCATTTGTTTCATACTGCTTATTACCAGCCGTATCTGTAGGAGTTGCTGATGGAAATGTGTAACCTGTTTCCACGATATCCAAAAATTTTGTACCAAGAGATTGAAGATACGCTGTGATTCTTACCTTCCAATAGACAAAGTTCCTCCCATAAAAAATTGGTGGCCTAATCGATGCCTCTTTTTCGTAGTTGCTCATGATGATAGATCTTCCTTCAAGTGATCAAGCTTCTTCTGAAGGACCTGCTCCGATACCAATTGTTGGAAATAATACTGAGAGGGGGGGTGAATCAGTATTATCAGGTCAATTATTTTTCATTTTACACTCAGATTTGTATACGCTACTTCAGTTAGTAAAAGCCGTGTATGTACGCGGCTACAATTAAGGAAACTAGCGTATAACCAACATACTTTAAATTCAAATTATTCTTCAGATGTTGATCATTAATCTGTGCATCAAACCATATAAAGAGTAACCAAGAACAGTAAAATAGAACAGGCAGTGACACATAAGAACACAAGATATAAGGTGGAAACCCAATGTGGGTGAAAACCACCTGCTGTAATTCATCTCTATCTTCTTTTAATTAGAAACTTCTTTTTACAATGTTTTTGTACTGGTGCAGTTTTATACCAGTATGCAGGCTGCTACCTGCACTTCTCTCATTCTCCAACTTCTCCTGGAAGGGAGCTACAACCCCCTTAGCTCTTGTACTAGCTGAGGTACTAGTACGTAGGAGCTGACCTACAAAAGGCTACAACCTTCTCTTTTCTTCTAGGGACCACATTCCATAAATTTTCAGACTGGATCCATGAATAACATAAATGAAACATCAAGTATATCTGCATCAACCAATCTTCTTTGTACAAACCACAACTGAATCAAACAATCACTTCTCTGAATTCTGTAACCAGAATACAATAACAGTAACCAGACACCAATCCTGAACCCAGAACACTGCAGCAATAAACAGAAGCAGCTAAACATATTTCATGAGACGTACGCTACTTCAATGTGTAGAACCTGCGTGCATACGCTTCTGCATCAAGGCCAACTAGCGTATACGCTGTTTTGATTTAGTGAACCAGCGTGTATACGCGCCTCTGCTGTGCCGAACCTGCGTACAGATCTATAAAAGATAATTCACCATTTTCACTTATTCAGACATCATTTATACCTAGATTATCAGATTTATAGATCAAATCATGCACCAAATATATCAGATCAAAATCATACAAAGATACTACTATTCAAGCCTTAGGATCTTGACCCATCAATAGAGCTTATCCATCTTTTAGTGCTCAGGTTCGTCCTTGGTTCAGATCCAGTAATGCACCATAACCCAATTCTAGATCTTGCTTCTTATAAGATATTCAATGCTTGAGTGAATGCCTTTGCCTAATGATCTCCGTCCCCTTTTATAGTCTTAGGCCTTACTCAATACCATGGTCCAAAACCATTTAGAACCAATACTAGAGACCCAATACCTGGGTTCAATACTTCGGACGCAATACCAAGGTCCAAAACCATAGGTCCAAATACCAAGGACCAAATATCATGGACTAAAAAAATAAGTTATCCCACATATACACGCTTTTACATGCATGAAAGTGCGTGCATATGCATACACACTTTTTGATCGATGATCCTGCGTGTATACGCGGCTTGGTTAAGAAGAAAATGCGTATATCTCTTTTTATTTCATTCTGAGAGCCTGAACTGAGATCTTCCATCTGAATGAGTTGCCATCAAGGACAACACCTATGCCATAGTGGCAAACCTGTGTCATAATGCCAACATTTGGGGACATGCAAAGAAAAACAGAGAAAAAGCAAACCCCTCTGATACCACTGATATGGATTTAAATAGGAATGCAAAAAATTACAGAGATAACCATAAACACAGAGATGTAGCGGAAATAATACTTCATTTCATTAATGTAAAATACTGAAATATGCTTACAATATAAATGGAAATAAACTAGCTAGGGCGATGGTAGCTTATCTCTGAGAATAGATGTAGCGACTACATGCCTCTGAACTGTGTTACAATGAGGCTCAAAGGCATATTTATTGTTGAGAAACAATGGAAAACCCTACACATCCAAAAACCTAACCCTAGAAGATGAAACACCAAACTGTGGGCCCCGTTTGGGTAAATTGGTACATCAACTTCCTGGGGTCGTAACTTTGGCATATGATCTCCGTTTGACGTGAACAATATCTCATTAGAAAGATATATCTAAGAACTACAACTTTGGGAAGAGCAACGTCAGTCCATGGACCCATGTTGCTCCCAATTTTCCCAAAAACGTCGTTTAGGGCCTCAAAATGACTTTGGAAGTTTAGGACCCGAAAAACTGCTAAAAATAGTAAATTGTGCTACAATTATGGAAACTGAAAAACTGAAAGAGACAGTTGTAGGGGTCCAAATGGGATAGATGGGTGGCCACCAACATCCATCTGGATCAAAACCATGTAGGTTATGGAAAGTTAGGAGCAACAACACTTCCATATTTATAATTGTGAGTGGTAGGATTTCTTATTGCCATAATTTTTATTTCTAGCCTGAATGCCTCCTCCAATGAATTAGGTTACCAACCTCAAAATGTTATCCTTTAAAGTCCCTATGAATACATCAATCCTCTACTTCTCTGGAATATCATTTACCCTTATATTCAATTTTTGGAAGTCCTGAATGTGCTTTTCCATTGAACCCTTTTGTTTGAGATTTATCAATTGGCTAAAGAAGGTGTTTCTCTTTGTATCCTCATAATGTGCTATCATTTCCTCTATGAAAATTGACCATGTGACAAGTTGCTTACGAGAACAAATCCCTTTATACCATAAAAATGGATTTGGTTCTAAATATAAAGATGCAATACGTACCTTTTGTAACAGTTGCATATCATGTAGATCAAAATATTTTTCCACATATAGTATCCATGTTATGGGATCCTTGCCATCAAACTTCTTCATATCGATATTTGGAATATGGTGAGTCTTCAATCCAATGTTAAATTTTATGAAATCATGATTAACATTGATTTTTTTCTCATCATGAGTTTCCTCTACTACCTTTTCATCATTAGGAGGCCTTTCTTGTAGCAACTTTGTCCCTACCATCAATATTAGCTTCCATGGCACATATAAAACTATTTATCTTAGCTTCAATCACATTCTTCAAATCATCCATCCAAATTTTCTTACTAGGTGTTTCTATTTTTTTGATTCAAGTCATTCTTTTTCTTGCTTTTAGCAGCTTGGTCTTGAATTTGTTATATCTTTGAAATTTTGAATCTCCAAGGTCTGAAATTGCGAACTACAGTAGCTCTCTACGTTCTCTTTCCAATGGCACCCGTTTGATCAAAATTGGATTCTCCAAGGAAGAGTTATGCCCAATCTCCAAAGATGACCTGATTATATACATTTTTAGTAGAGCGAACTTGTACGAAGTGCCACATGTCACTGTTTCGACCTTCATACTTGAAAACAATGCATAGAAAAATACAATTCGTCCTATTTTTGTAACTTTTTATGAATTTTCAATCTGATGCTCAGAGAGAAAGTTATGACAAATTTTCCAAGGTAACCTGTTTGGGATGTAATTCGGGAGCCTGCAAAAACCCTAAATAGCCTAGACTGTATCTCTGAAAATATAACGAAACAAGATCTGAAATTCAAGCTCGAGCTTTAACAAGATTTCAGATCAAATGGGTTTTAATTTCAGAGTGTGAACCTTCGTAAAAGACAAATTATTGCGGAAATACCACGATGACCTGTTTGAAATGGAGTTATGAAGCTTTCAAAAACCCTAACTTCCTCAGATCATATCTTTGAAAATATAGCGAGACAAGATCTGAAATTTGGACCCGAGGTTCAAAACGATTTCATCTCAAATGGGTTTTTCTTTTTAGCTTTTGAAACTTCGTAGAGAAAAATTTATAGCGAAAATTCCACGATGACCTGTTTGGAGCAGCGAAACCCTATAATCCAAAGCTCTGATACCAAATGTTATGAAACCAACTTTAAAAAGATAGAAAAGATAGATCAACGACTTAAAAATCAACCTCTTTGATGGGTAAACCTCCTTTACATTACATAAATGAACAATTCTTGGATGATACAGATGATAAGACCTCCTTTCTATATATAGGATTCTAAGGGGTCATAATATAATCAGAGCCGACATAACAATAATAATGTAAGGGCACAACAATAACAATAGGGGGCTTCTATGGGGCACAATAATAACAATATGGGGACTACATGGCAAAAAATATATAATAAAGGGGTTGCACTAATAACAATAAGGGGTTACACTAGTAATATAGGGACTTAACAGAGGCCTACAACTATTTTAAATAAACAAAGAGAATGCGAGAATTAGTAAGGTATAATGCAAAGAACACCTTTGAAACCCAAAGGATTGCAAGGCTATCATGCCTGTAAAATTAGTTAGTACTATACTTGACCAGTGGCTATTTAAAATCATGAGCCACAGTAAGAAGCTTCAAAGGATTTATGAGTTAAATAAAAAATGTTTTTTTAATGGTTGCAAATTGGGCAAGGTGCGCTACATGGAACCATCAATGGTTATCATGGGAGAAAATCAGTCCCACTCACAGACTGGTATGCCCTTTTTCCAAAATAAAAAATCACAAATGAGATGAGAGCTACAAAACTCAACAACTTGACGACTAATTGTATGGGAGTGATAAACAACTCCCATAAGGCAGAACCTATAGGGTATGCAATAGATATTAATGCAAAATGATCCATACAAAAAGTCATCAATAATCAATCCAAAATTTGTTCCTAAAATGTAAATGATAGAAATATCAACGAAAATTTATTTATGTGGATATTACGAATATTCACTTATAGAAAAGTCAAAAGAATACTGCAACTAAAATAAACTCTAATATCTTGTTCCATAGAGTAGAAACATACCCAAACTCCATAAATGGAAGAATAGAATGAAGAATGACAAGATTAGTATCTGATGTAAATATGCAATACAACTAACTGATAATCTAAATCATATTCACACAATCCTCAACTCTGTCAAGACAAAGATGCCATAGTGGTAAGATACATTCTCTAAGTTCCACAAGTGGCTCAACCATGGGTCTTGCCAGTAAATATGCCAATTGTTTAGCAGCACGAATGACAGTGAATCACGACTCGAATGCATTTTCAAAATTTTGTAGAAAAATCATTGTGCCTAAATATTTAAGGTGGGAAATCATCTCCCAGGCTTCTATCCAATCAAATAGAGGACCAAAAAGAGATAAACTAGACTCTTTTTTATGGATGTATGTATGGAGGGAAGACTTTTTATGGTATGATGGATGTTGGGATGTCTCAGTCCCTTATGTTGGAATGACTAAAGTCAACTATTTTGAAGTCCTCAAAAGAGATATGGGGACTAGTACTTGCATGAGAATTAGACAATCTTGAAGATTTTTGGTTTTGAAAAGAACAATTTAAGATTACCTATGTTTATGAATCCATGCCTAATTAATTTTTCTAAGAATTTGAATGGGCCCTAATTCAAGCCGTTGTTGAGGAATTCCTAAACCTATACCATGGAATTTTGATTTTTTTTGCGTACAAAGTTATGCTTGAGCTCTGAACTTCCCCGACTCAAGATCATAATCAAATTTTATTGTACGATTGAAAGGTAACTTGTTTTCTTATGCCTGTAGACCTGCAACCTTAATGTCCCTTCAGACTAATACAATAAGACTCACATATTTTATGTACGCAAATCCAAATAGAGGAACCATTGCTAGGTGCCCATATGGTGCCAACTTATAGAAATGTTGTTGTATGTTAACTTTTCTTGCAATATGGGGAATACTATCCAAGGTTTGGGAAGAGTCATTTTCAAGCAATTTATAGACTTGTAGTCTGAATGAGTATGCATGTGTTGCATAGAAAGGTTGCATTCATTTAAAATGATTAATTACTAGCATAGATTTATTTAAATTTAATATTTTTTCAAATTTAAAGGAGTATATTTAAGGAAATATTTGTATTTTAAGGAATTTAATATTTCTTGATACTTGTATGTTTGAGTTTAAAGGGATTTATGCTAGTATACCTTCAAATATATTTATGTTTAAAGGGATCTATGTTTTTATAATATAAATGAAAGAATGTAATAGTGAAAATGTTTTGACATAATATAATAGTGAAAAAGAAAAAGGAAATTGTGATGCCCAATGTCTCATTACAATACAAAAATATCATTAAATTAAGGATTTTTTATTTGTCTAGTTAGACCCTTTACTAGTGTGTTCAGAATTTCTGCAATATCTTCCATTGGTCTTCTTGGAATGTGACTTTTGAATCTTTAGGGATTTTCTTGCTCATGCCTTGAGAATTATTACAATGGTTCCTACTTGATCCTCTTGGAATGTTGCTTCCCAATTTTCAGTATGATTTTTGATTTTTTTCCCTATTGTGAGAATATAATATTTAATGAAAAATAAAATCCTTCTATTCACATTTCATCATTTTTGAATATCCAACATGATAAAGACAATAAAAAAATTTATTTAAATAAAATTGCTCTTAACAAATAAATAAACCTTTTCTAACATAAAATTCTAAACTTTTTCTTACATAAAATTTTTGAGGCAGTTGCAACCTTGGTTGCATTATTGGGCATTGGCAGAAGGGCAAAGGAAAAGCTCCACCTCTTGTATCACATTTGGTTTTCCTTCAACGATAGATGTAAGTATTTTTGAAGCAGATAGTTGTGAGAATTGTTTAGAATTTTTTTTCACAAGAATTCCAGAGATGGAGTATGTTGAAATGATTTTGGATCTATAGCATAAATTTTATTTTATCTAAATTTCGAACCAACATATGTGGTCCATTCATTAGGGTGAATGAACCACATCTAATGGTTGGGAACGTGGATAAAAAAAAAACCTATATGATGGATCCTAAAGCATTTCAACATTCCAAGAATGATATTGTTCCTGAAATGCTAGATTATACTATTCAAGATGCTTGCAGAATTCTATATGATAATGTCATGTACTGTACTTATACAATAGCAAGCTATGGGCTTGATTCTCTAATGGCTTGCTTAAGCCATGGTACAATGTGTATTGAAAACTCTGATAAAATTTTGATGATGCTTCATTTGAGGATGGAAAAGCAAGGCAATTGTTATCATAAGATTGTATAGGATTACATTCAAGAGCACATAGCTTATGATTCTTTTTTGGAGAAATTAAAACAACTATTTTGGATAAATTCAAACAAAACTCACTGACCTTACGGGCATTAGTTTTAGATTCAACCAATAAATTTTGGTCAAAAGTATCATTTCAACAACCTATCAGGATTGGCTACAAATTCCACCATGAAAGGGTAAAAATATATAACATAGAATATAAAAACTTCATTCATCATCCAAATCCTGTTGCACATAAACCATGTTGATATCTCCAATATCATTTTTAACATAAATGCTCGCTAGTATACCTTTGTAGAGAGATTTATCAAGAAATTTGTCGGAAGAAGCAGGCTACGCTGAAATTGCCAGTCATCAGAGAAATGAATCACAATATTATTGACCTTTTAATATATTTCTGCAGGACTAATTGTCTATAGTTTTGAAAAAATATGCGTCAGGTAACCCTAAAAGAGACAAAAACAATTTGACTACATTAGCGAGTTTTGTATTATTCTAGAGATTGTCCATAATGCAAATATTATTACAAATGTATTTTAAATAAACAAAAAGAATGCCAGAATTAGTAATCTATAGTGCAAAGAACACCTTTGAAATCCAAAATATTCCAAGGCTATCATGCCTATAAGATTAATTAGTACTGTACTTGACCACTGGCTATCTAAAATCATGAGCCACAGTAAGAAGCTTTAGAGGATTTAGGAGGGGATCTAGGTGTTAAGGAATAAATGTTTTTTTAATGGTTGCAAATTAGGCAAGGTGCACTACTTGGCACCATAAATGGTTATCATGGGAGAAAAATGGTTTGGGGGCTCTCAAGAAGAGAATGATGAGTAAATATTTAGTAGTATATAAGTAAGACAATGTAGGTTTTAGGATTTCTAGATCTTGAATTTCTTAAACAGATGATTTCTTTGTAGCATCTCTTGCAATTCAATCTCTTGAAATAATGAATATTCGAGTATTGTTGAGTGCAAATTTGTGCACAATTCCATGTGCAGAACTCGGCTTAGTGTGAAGAACCCACAACTACAGTCTTGTGCAAGAAGGCAACAAAAACTGTAGTGGATAATGGTGAAAAGAATAGACTTAAAATTGAAATGATTAGTTTACAATAGTGCACAACATGGATATATGATTTGGACCAACTCAACCTTGATTAAAAAAAAATCAACTTTGATCCCCAAGAAGAGTGCATCCATCAAAATCCGAGGAACCAGTTATATGGAGCCAACCTTTACACCCATTACAATTAGAATCTCTTCATGATCAAGTAGAACAACATGGATCTAGGAGCACAAATCTAAAGACACTTGAAGACCAAGTCAAAGTACTAAACCCTAGTGATCAATTTTAAACTAATAAAATGTGTGATGTAGCACCTTTAGGTTAGCTAATATGTTATGCACAGATGATAGTTCGAGAGAAGAAGATTGTTCCAAAGTTCACGCCATACTGGAAATGCATTTGTATTGGTTATTGTCTGAGTAAGAGATCTCAATTGGAAGTCCCACTCACAGACTCATATGTCCTTTTTCCAAAATAAAAAATCTTAGATGAGATCAGAGCTACAAAATTCAGCAACTTGACGACTAATCATATGGGAGTGATAAGAAGCTCCCAAAAGGTAGAACCTATAGGGTATACAATAGTTATTACTGCAAAACGATCCATACAAAAAGTCATCAATAATCAATCCAAAATTTGTTCCTAAAATGTAAATGACAGAA
The DNA here is from genome assembly GCA_031772625.1 of Pinus tabuliformis. Taxonomy (NCBI): domain Eukaryota; kingdom Viridiplantae; phylum Streptophyta; class Pinopsida; order Pinales; family Pinaceae; genus Pinus; species Pinus tabuliformis. The sequence continues at coordinate 806,867,621 of CM062807.1, forward strand.
ATACGAATGAAAATTTATACATGTAGATATTATGAATATTCACTTATAGGAAAGTCAAAAGAATATTGCAGCTAAAATAAACTCTAATATCTAGTTCCAAAGAGTAAAAACATACCTAGACTCCATAAATGGGAGAATAGAATCAAGAAAGACAAGATTAGTATCTAAACTAAGTATAAAACACAATTAAATGTTGAAGACATGACAATCCAAATGATATTCACAGAATCCTCAGCTTTGTCAAGACAAAGATCCCAGAGTGGTAAGGTATATTCTCCAAGTTCCAAAAGTGGCTCAACCATGGGTCTTCCCAGTAAAGATGCCAATTGTTTAGAAACATGAATGATAGTGAATGACTGCTCGAATGTATTTTCAAAATTTTGTAGAAAAAACATTGTGCCTAAATATTTAAGGCGAGAAATCATCTGGCAGGTTTCTATCCAAACAAACAGAGGATCAAAAATCCATGTTGTTGTAGCATTGAGAACAGGTACATTTTTATACAAGTCATAGAATCCAATTAGAACAATAATGATAGAAATTAAGATAGAAATTAGGATGGAAAGAGTACACACAATTTTGAACATCAAAAGATACACACAATTCCTTTGAATTAGAACAATAGTGATAGAAATTAAGATAGAAATTAGGATGGAAAGGGTACACACAATTATGAACATGAAAATATATATACAACTCCTTTGATTGTGCGAAACTGATATGAATTCTACTGAACCTCCCCTCTCCTTGACCCTCTATGTGCCTAACTTCCTTATGCATATGTGTTAGATAGTAGTAAGGTCACATGCAACATAGGTGCCTTGGAATTTTTTATACAACTATAAAAGCTCCTCACATGCCATGATGATTATACCGACGACGACATCCACAGTGGAGTGACACCTCCTATTAGCCTATTACTTGATCCTACACTACCAATATGCCTTTTTCTTAGTCCCCCCACTATACACCTTATTTAAGTATGTGTTACTTGTTAATACAGACAAAGTATTTTAAATTTCTATTGGAAAAGTATTTAAACCTTTTTATGACAAGAGCTCAATTGGACAAAATCATACCAAACTTTCTCCTCTAACTTCTATGAGTACAACTAAACCCATGTATTATCATCTTTCTTCCTCTCGTAGATTTCAATAATATTGAAACATTAATATGGAGGTGTATTAATAACATTAATAAGAAATTGGATTGTTTGAGAATGTAAGTATGAGCAGAAATAGTTCTAATTAAGTGGGTATGATAAATGAATTGTGTTGATGAATTACTATTGTGTTTATCTCTATATTGGCATAGAGAATTTGAGGAATAGTCAAGACGTCACAGAATATCCTAAGTTGTCCTGGACCAGAATGCCCTAAATTTAAAGGGCTGGATCGAATAACAACAGATGGAAAAAGATGATGTGCAATTGAAAACAAATATCAATGTGTAAGCGAATATTAAGAAGGATATTTAGCCTTCAGTTATTTACATTGTTTATCAATTTGGGCACTATCTAAAATGTTTTTATGTAGTGTATAAACTCAATTTATGCAGTGCGTAAAGGATGTGAAAAGGAAAATACATGGTGGGTGAATTATTCAGTTTGGTAGATTTAAAACATCTTCCATGGGTACATTATCTCATCATGGATTTCAGTGATGGTGATCTGATATCATCCAGAATGGATGTGAATGCATGGTGTGAGGACATCTCATAAAAGAAAACAAAAATCCATTCACAAACAACACACAAAATCCACTCACTCACCTAACAAAGAGGGTTCCACATAAGCCATTGTTTGTTAAAAGCACATAAAATCCCATTCAAATAAAGAAATCAACCGTTCATTCACTGCAAAAATTACCTTCCCGTGGTACATTTTTATACAAGTCATAGAATCTAATCTAAACAATATGATAGAAATTAAGATAGAAGTTAGGATGACAAGAGTATACACAATTCCTAACATGAAAAGATACAAAAAATTCCTTTGAATTAGAACAATAGTGATAGAAACTAAGATAGAAATTAAGATGAAAAGAGTACGCACAATTCTGAAAATGAAAAGATATAGACAACTCCTTTGATTGTGCAGAACTGATATGCCTTATGCTCAACCTCCCCCCTCCTTGACCCTCTATGTGCCCAACTTCCTTATTCATATGTGTTAGATAGTAATAAGGTCAAATGCAACATAGGTGCCTTGGAATTATTTCTACAACTATAAAAAATCCTGACATGCCATGATGATTATGCCGACAGGGGTATCCACAGTGGAGTGGCACCTCCTATTATCCTATTACTTGATCCTAAATGACCAATATGTCTTTTTCTTAGCCTCCCCTTATATAGCCTCTGTAATTCTGTATTCCTTATTAATAAGGAGAATTTTTGTTTTGTTTTTGTTTTTTGTTTTTTGTTTTTTTTTTTAACGGAGTATTTTAACCTTTTTTTATAACAAAAGCTCAGTTGGACAAAATCATACCAAATTTTTTTCCCTAAATTCTATGAGTACAACTAAACCCATCTAATATCATCTTTCTTCCTATCTTAGATTTCAATAATATTGAAACATTAATATGGAGGTGCATTAATAACATTAATCAGAAATTGGATTGTTTGCTAATGTAAGTATGAGAGGAAATAGTTCTAATTAAGTGGGAATGATGGATGAATTGTGTTAAAGAATTACTACTGTGTTTATCTCTGTATTGGCATATAGAATTTGAGGAATAGTCAAGACGTTCCAGAATGGCCTAAGCTAACCTGAACCAGAATTCCCTAAATTTAAAGGGCTAGATCAAATAACAACATATGCAAAAAGATGATGTGCAATTGAAAACAAATGTCAATGTGTAAGTGAAGATTAAGAAGGAAATTTAGGCTTCGGTTATTTACATTGTTTATCAATTTGAGTAGTGTCTAAACTCTTTTTTATACAGTGTCTAAACTCACTTTATGCAGTGCGTAAAGGCTATCAAAAAGAAAATACTTGGTGGGCGATTTAATCAGTTTGGTAGATCTACAACATCTACCATGGGTACATTATCTCATCATGGATTTCAATAATGGTGATCTGATATCGTCTAGAATGCATGTCAACGCATGGTGTGAGGAAATCTCATAAAAGAAAACAGAAATCCATTCACAAACAACATAGAGAAGCCACTCATTCACCTAACACAAAGAAGGTTCACATAAGCCGTCGTTTGTTAAAAGCACATAAAATCCCATTCAAGTAAATAAACTAACTGTTCATTCACTGCAAAAATTACCTTCCTGGGGTATGAGTAACTTCTCATCTCTATAGATGTGGGTCATCAATCAAGATCTTTTCGGGCAAGCAAACCCATGGATAACAAGATTGAGAAAGCAAGAGACTACCCTTCGACAAGAAGCAAGTAGGATCAATGAGCATGTGCCTAACCTCACAATGTGTATCATTAGCGCAACAAATCATCAGGGCACTGGAAAGTCATACACAAATTTGGAAAATGACGCATCCCTAATTCCATTAACACTAAATATACTATGAGTACAACTACACCCATGTAATATCATCTTGCAGAGTAGACAATGATATGGTTTTCTAAAAAGCTTAGAGACACAGAGAGAAACCATACCTACGAACTAGGGCATTGCAAGTTCCATATGGCAAGAGAAGCTTAGAGGGATGGGCAAGAGAAACCCCGCCTCAAGGTCCTAGTGTTAGCGCAGAGTAACTGTCCTCACAACACCAACAACACCATAAAATAGGAAAGGCACCTTGGTGATAGGAACACCAGTGAGTGATTCCGCTTCTCGATATGCATCTACAACTGTAATCCTGGTGGAGAAACTGTTTAAATGAAATTATGAAAAATCTGGCCCTAACTAATAACCACCAAGCCATCATCATAATGAGTTTGTGATGCAGAGGATGCCTTATTTAGATGTAGGGCACCGCTGCTAAATGACGACTCCTTGAAGTTGCGCCCACTGTAAAGGCGATTACTGAATCACTTGTCATTCCAATTGCCCCTCATCCTTTTGCAAAGGCGGCTATTTGCTTGCAACTCTGCCTAACCAGAAACTGTTTTATGGTTTATGAATTAATAATTAACGATTCCTTATGTTTTTTTAGTAAAGTTTTTTATTTATTTTTAAAACTGTTTTTTTTTTTAAATCTGATGGAAGACCATTGTTGACCATTGTTCAATCGTCTAACAATGGATCTGATGATCAATAATAATACAAAGTGATAGCTAGCAAGGGGAGTTCTTCCGAGAGGAAAACGCCTTATGGTGTAAATATTTTATTGAAAATTATATAAATAAAAAAATATTTTTAAAATTTTAAATATAAAAAATTAATATAACTTTTTTATAGAATATATTTATCTTACAAGTAGTCAACTTTATAGATACTGTTTTCTTAATTTTAAATAATTTGAACCTGTTTTCACATTTTTGAAATATTTTTATGAAGATTGTAAAACCTTGTATGACAATATAACCAATGAATTGTATACATATTGTTTTCTTAATGTTAATTTTAAATAATCTTATATTTCATAGATTTTAAATTCTTTGTGTTTAACGAAAAGAAAGCAAAATATACTTTGGTTTCCCAAATCTACCATAAACAAAAATACAAATCACTTTTTTAATTTAAATTCTAAATATTCAAAATACAACATCCAAATAATCACTTAAAATGAAAAGAAAATCATAAAATCATAAAAACACAAGACAATAAACAATAATATAACATGTTGGATGAGTAAATGAAATAAATTAAAAACACCACCACCATCATCCAACTTTATATATGAATACCATTCTCTTAATTCTAAGCATTCTTGATCTGGATGTCACCCTCTTAGTTTTGTTTCTAGCATTCATGACTTATTTAACAATCTGGACAGATACGTGCAAGATATATGATAGTCACAAAACAATAATAAAATGAAATGAAATTTTAATGTCCACTAGACTAGATAAGTCTATGGGACCACTAGCTTCCCTGGTTTTTCCCTTTTGCAATTCAGTGCTCTTATTATTCAAATTAATGATGAGCTAATCCAACCTTCTAACAGTGCCCTCACTTAAAAGACAATGTCAAGGAACTGCTATTAACATACTATTGTAATTGTTTCTGAAAGCATCACATTCTAGAATGAAATGTTTTTCAGATTCCACTGCCCTAGAAGTGCAAAAAGTACACACCTGCTCTTCCCAAACTTCTTTAGGTCTTTCCCACCCCACAGTAGTTGATGCGAGTTATTTCTTAATTGAGCAATACCAATCTTTGCTCTCTATGAAATGCTAGCTCCAATGTACTCTTTTTGCTGGAGATCGCAAGTGAGGTTGAATTCTTGAACATAAGAAAAAACATAACAATCAAGGCACATATATACAAGTTTAAAACGGTAAAAACTTTGTGGTTGAGTTACAGACAGTGATTAGTGATTAGTTTATATATAAGAAGATATTGTCAAATTGATTGAGTAACCCTGCAGCCTGTAAAGAAATATATAAGCATACTAAAGTTTTAAAGAAAGATATAAGCATACTAAGGTTTTATTTATCAAAACAACTCAAAACTTTGATAGTTTTCAATAGAAATGAACAATTTACCTCTCCAGGGAATTTCCCGATTTGTTAACGTTGGGAATCAATCAGAGTCCACGTTACAGTGTGGGGTTTGATGATGCATCGTGTTTTAAGGCAGGGGAGCCTTTTCTGTCTCCCCCTGTCAAGGCCAATAATTGATGTCATGGCGCGTGGCGCAGGTAATAGAGGTTATATCTCAAAATTCAAGTCAGGCTTTCGGACCAGTACAACTCTGTGGAAGGTGTACGTAGAGTTTATAATATTTTATAGATCACATTGATTCATACCTCACAAACCACGTGGTTTGTATATCCAATATCGATTCATAGCTAAGCAGCTCAGCATGGGTTCCCCATCTAAAACCAAACGCAGATTTTATATGATATTATTGATTTCTAATTTATTAACTGACATTATATTTATTATCACATATCAATAATATTTTATAAGGATTTTACTTATAAAAAACTATTTTATCTTATTAATTAGATCAGGCCATTTAATGTTCAAATCCTATGGGCCAAGCTTATATATATAGATTTATAATTAATTTGTTTATTTCAGAATTTTCTGGTTTATATTATGAATATTGTTAGTAATAATAATATATTATAATTGGATTTTAATATACTCATGGATAAAAGGGTCTTTTTTAATTGAGTAATTTTAATTTAGTCTTATTTTTCATTATTTTAATTTAATTGATTTATATTAAATTAAAAGTGAGAAAAGTCTTTCAAAATATTATTTTACTATAAAATTTAACAATATTTATAATTTTTGGTTAGGGTCTTCACTCGTTTTTATCATTTTTGACTCTCTTTCTTTAAAGTTTGACTCTGATTATTTATTTATTTATTTTAAAAATTAGCTATTTAATATAGTGGTTAATTATTAATATTTGTTTTTAATAAATTAATAAACTAATATCTTAGCTTAAATATTATTTTCCAAAAACTAGCAATATTTGGTTTTAATAAATTAATTTAAATATTATTTTTCAAAAATTAGCCATTTAATATATCGTTTTGGTTTTTTAATAAATTAATTTAAATATTATTTTTCAAACACTAGCCGTTTAATTACCTAAATAATATCATTATTTAAATATTTTTCAAAAACTAGATGTTTAATATAGCCGCTACATATTAATATTTTAATAAATTAAAATAAATTAATATCATTATTTAAATAGAACTAGTAATATTTGGTTTTAATAAATTAATTTATAGCCATTACCTATTAATATTTTTAATAAATTAATGAAACAATATCATTATTTAAATATTTAAAAAAAATAGCCGTTATAAATTAATATTATAATTAAACATTATTGTTTGAATATAGCGTTACATGAAATTATGTCTCTACATTGCTCTCTATTTAAGTTTTTGCCATGGTCTGCCTCTTCATCTAGTCCTGATGATGAACCACATTTGTTGGTTCGAAAAGCGTCGGCCAAAAATTCTCTCAGGTGATTTCTACTCAAAGACTTTGTTTAATTCATTAAGCTTGAATACAGAAATATTTATAATATTGTTATAATTAGATTTTGATATACTCATAGGATAAAGGGTGCTTTTTTTAATTGAGTAATTTTAATTTAGTCTTATTTTTTAGTGTTTTAATTTAATTGATTTATATTAAGTTAGAAGTGAGAAAAGTCTTTCAAAATATTATTTTATTATAAATAGATTTTGAATTATGATAAAATTTATTTGTGTTTTATATTATTATCTTTTTTTTGCTAATGCAAGAGTCATGCCTTCTATTTCAATTAACCAAAAGGAAGAAAATACATATAATACAAACAACTAGAAGCTGAACTATTTATCCTAAGGTTTACTCCCAAACCCAAAGGTTGAAGTAATTAGAGACCCATACAACAAAGAGAATAAAAGCAAAATATGAGTGGCCTACACGGACCCACCAACATGCACACCGAATCATAGCCGTAGAATATCCTCGCCCGATCCAACAGTGGAGGATCATATCGCAAGGACAAAAAGCTCAGAGAATTTCCACCTGATGAGGGCGGTATTCTCTCTCCAACCTTGGCCACGTGTAGAGTGGTGAGTGGAATCGCTCATAACTCAAAAAAACCACTCTTGGCTTTATGGGCGTGCGATATACCGTAAACCACCCCACAGCCGGTATTGACACCACGGGTAGTAATGCCTCGCCCGGACCCACCAACAAGCATGTCGTATCATAGCCGTCGATTATCCTTGCCCGATCCAACGGTGGAGGATCATATCACATGATTAAAACGCTCAGAGGGTATTCTCTCTCCTGCCTTGGCCACTTGTAGAGTGGTGAGTGGAATCGCTCTCACCACAGAAAAACCGTTCCCGGCTTTAAGGGTGTGCGATATACCATAAACCACCCCTTGTCCGGTATTGACACCACAGGTAGTAATTCAGAGGGTTTCATGTCGGTTGAGAAAGCCGACACTGTGGTCCTTCACTTCACCTCTGTACCTCATTTGCTTAATCCCCAAGAAGAAGGAACTCGTCACACCACCCTTGATATCCACCGTCCAATCATCCGAGCATCGCTAGCTACCAAGCAACTTCCATCTAAGACCCCTGTGATCGTGCTTTCCTGGGCTGAGAAAGCTGGTAGAGATCTGCATCCCTATTGCTAAAACACCACTAAAACACCACTTCATATAGGATCCATATCACCTAGACCCAGTCTCTGCGGCTGATGACCTACTTTGTTTCGATAGAGCGATCGGTCCTCATCTGCCTGATTGAGACAATTCTCCCTCAAACTGCCCTGTGGCATCTCTTGCCATCTGAACTTGACATTGCTTTCGGTGCAGAGAGCCCCTTTATTAGCCAGAATGTCTGCCAATTTATTGGCCGTCCTTCGCACATGAGCGAAGCTTACTGTTCTCAAGTGCAAAAGGTGGAACTGTATCCTTTGGAAGAGTTGAAGCAGCCTCTAGTGTCTTGAGACCTTTTCCGGCGCCGAACCACAACACATTCTCTTGACTGAATTGATGATTAGCTCAGAGTCAGCTTTAATGATGATGTTCTGAAGATTGTCCTGCTTAAGGATATCTAAACTTTGTTCTAGTGCTATTAGCTCCGCCATATTATTTGTGGCCCTTCCCAGATGGCAATGAAAAATAAAATGGATGCATCCATTTTCATCCCTTAACACCCCACCATAACCAGCAGTACCCGGATTGCCTTTTGAGGCTCCATCTATGTTGAATTTCATAAAACCCTGAGGGGGAGGATGCCATAAGTCTTTTTCAGTGGCCAGTTTCTTTACCTTCCCATCCATGCCCTGTGGAATAAGCCCCTGCATACCCAACTGAAGAAGTATCTGCAAATCAACATCTGAAGGGGGATTATTTGGGTGAGTCTGCAATAAAGTTCCCATCGTCTCCTTGATCTGACTTAAGATCTAAGTCATGATGCTCTGGTAGGAACTTTTTTTTTTATGTTTGAAGATTATGTTGTTCCTTTCCTTCCATACATTCCATCTTATGAAGCTTGGAGTTAAAGCCCAAGCTTTGCTGATTATTTCATAATCTGAAAAGTTTCCTCTCCAGTTATTAAGGGTATTGATGATGCTCCCTCTGTCCCTGTCCATCATTCTAAAAATCAAGGCAAAAGCATCCCACAAGTTGGAGGCGAATATGCAGGTGTTGAGTAGATGCTCCATCGTTTCCTCTTGAGACTCACAAAACTAGCATCTAGAAGGTCCTAGAACACCCCTCTTCCTAATGTTCTCCCAAGTAAGAATTTTCTTATGATGTACCAGCCACACGAAAAGTTTGGTTTTCATCCATCCTTGATGCCTCCATAGGTTTTACCAAACCTTATCCGGTTCCTTAGAATCAAGCTCCAGGACTAAGCGCTTTGCCTCCTTAAGATTAAAGGTGCCTTCATTATTATTGCCCCATCTAAGTTGGTCATGATCCTCTCATACCATTATTTTCCTTTGGTCCAACATTGTTAGAAGTGCATCAGCTTTTACTTTCAAGGGGCTATCATCCCTGAACTCCATATTCTTCCAGGTCTGCCATTTTCCTTCACCGCTAGTCTGATCCCAAAAATCTTTTACCCTAAGTAGTCCTTTGGTGTGTCAGGCGGAAAGAGTCGATAGTGCGGACACAAATCAACCTCCCTAGGAGCCTAAGACTCTCTAGTGACAAACAAGACAAGCAAGAGCGATCCTTCTCTAAACATGCATTTACTATACAAGAAATCAAGTGTTTAGATCCTACCTGTAGTCCAGCGCTGTTGTAGTAGTCCAGCCTCGCCGATCCGGATGAGCTCCTCCTTCACTTCGAAACCTGCATCCACTAACAATCAAACGATTAAATAGCACTTGATAATCTCATAAGATAAAACATATTTAACATATAGACCAAGGAGTATATGAAACAACTCATAAATAACAAGCTATTGAGAGGAATGGACTCATTTGCATTAATAGGAAACAAAAGGAACAATTACAACCTGAGCCTTGGTGTTGTGCAAGTCCCTCCCAGGGTCCATCAAGAGTTCTCCTTTACTTTGACAAAGCTCACCCACTTCCAAATAGAACAAGCAAAGATGACAATCTCTCCTCACAAGCTTCTAAATGGGAGTCCTAATTCCTGCAGCATCTACCCTTAGAAATGTTTAGCTTTCAACCTCTCCTCCTTCTGGCCCAATGACTGTATTTATAGTGCTCAAGAGGAAGTTAATCAGGTCCACCATCAATGGGATAATCCCCTCTTTGGATGGGATAGCTCCTCTCTTGATGGGATAAGTTCCTCTTTGGTAGGGATACATGAACCATCTAGAGGCGCTCAATACTCATCAAACAACCTTCTAGAATGCTCTAGAAATGACCACAAGTAACTTTTTAAAGATGAAACTTGCGCATTTTGACCTTTACAGGGGGACGCACCTGCCCCTTTACATACAGAGCGTCCAAGCACGTGGTTATTGTGAACATTAGGTGCGTACCCGCAGGTAAGGCTGAGAGAACCTGCGTACCCAGAGATAAATACATTTATAAAGACTTTCTCTCTTTTTTGGAGTTTGACATGGAGAGCAGAGGCTTAAGACTTGCCCAGGAGGATAGCATGACTGTTGATAGAGCCATACTAACTGTACATAGCCATGGTGACATTTTTTAGTGTAACATATTGCCCCCTAAAGTGCGAAGCCTGTAGTAGATTAGGGTTTTGTAAATCTAGGAAGGGTGAAGCGCTTTATCATTTCAAGGATTATCTCGTGGAGAGCCTGGTCAAAACCTGCAATTTTCAACACAAAATACATGTATAAGATTATATCATCACTGGGGTAGGCATTCCCATACTCAGATCAAAACTTTAACTAACACACTAACTACTCTGATATAGGAATGATCTTGCAATACATCATAATCATAGACTTTTGTAGACACAGTATGGGTGCAGCCATCTGTTTATGATTAGTCTACATAGATAATGAATACAAAACTCCTCGCAGCCTGGATGGTGGAAACTAGATCCAGGGTCTTCATTTCTGCTTCCCGAATGGTACGATTCTAGCCATGCGAATAAATGAGTTGATGTCGAACATGGTAGAACCCACTTGATTACCAGTCGATGATGTAAACTGTTAACAAGTGTGAGAGAGACCACCAGTAATGTCAATGGTTCTCAAAGTACCCAGTACAATCCATGAGATGTGAATGAATGAGTTGATGTCGAACATTTCACGGAATCCTTCGATCGAAAGTCGATGATGTAAACTGACGTCAAAGGCGAGAAATCTGCCATTGATGCATGCAGACTTCAAGGTACTGACGATTTCTAAGTCATCTTTCTAGATAATGTGTTGATGTCGATAGAAAGCGACCCATTGCAGGCAAGCCCACAACACGAAATCATTTTTTCAAGTTGAAGAAATGTTGCTGTAAGGACTGACTCAGGGATGGTCAAATGGATGACAAGTATTTTGCAGATGAAAGTTTTGTTTGCAAACCTCTTGAACACATAACGACACCACAGATGGCTTGGTGATAAATGACTCAAAGTTAATCCCCGGAACCCGGCTGAAGACTTTCAAAGTGGTTTGATCAACTGTGAGGTAAATGATTTCCCAACCCGGAGAATGAAAAGTGTCGTGTCCAAGAGTGGTAATAAAGTTTCTTTTGGGACAAAGGATAACGAATAGGCTCATTCTTCCCTCTTTTCCCCCACCATTTCTGGCAAGTACCTCTTTATTTTTAACAAGCTTGAGGAGGATAACATATGCTTGATTATAAGCTCATCCTTCGGACGAGTCCAACCTAGTTTTGATTCGAACCCTAGGAAGGAGTGGTTCGTTCCTGTTTGTAATTGAGCAGGTCCTTCACTGTGAAATTTTTACGAGCCCAGTATAGGAGAAACTCGGCGTTTTTCAATTTTAGAGAGTCTAAAAAACTTAAGAAGACTCCAGGTTGAACTTTTTCGTCAATTTGTGTCCCCCAAGCCCGAAAAAGTATAAAATAATACCTGGGGGAACCGCTTGATCTTGCCACCAAGGAGTACTTTCATAATTAGTGCCATTGACCTGAAAAGTAAAAAGCGATCAAGGACACGTCGTTTTATTTCCAGTATCGAGTTTGAAACGACAAAAACCCGGCAACCTTTTCCTGTTTTTACGGTCAGAAAAGGGCTATAAGGGGACCGTCTTTTAATTCCGTTTTAACGAGTGTAAAAGAAACGCTCGACAATCTTTTCATATTTTAGGAGTCAGAAAAGGGCTTAAAAGATGACTCTGATATTTTGGTTCGTGAAAAATGACAATTTTCCCTCTAAATCCCTTTGTCCTGCACAAAAATGACACATTACTCATACCTGTTTAAGATAGGCAAAAATACATTGAAAAATATCCGTTCATGGTGAAAAATAAACAAACCTAGCATTCATTCATCCAAAAAACCTATAAAAAGACTTTTTACCATGTCATTTTTACCATTTTACTGTTGAGGTTGAGAAAAGGGCTTTTGGCAAGAAATTTCCCGTGGTCGTTGCGGAGAATCCGACTGTCAGAATCGAACGCCGTCTCTTCCAGGTATTTCACAACATCCTCCTCTTCAATTTCATCCGATTAAAATTTTGTTTTAGGTTTTAGTTTTGGTTTTTGGGGGGTTTTAGGTTTTAAAAACCGCTCCGCGGGGTACGCAGGTGCCCTAAGGGTGACCTGCGTCCCCCGACCTTTTCCTACACAGGAAAAAGGTCGGGGTACGCAGCCCACCTTTAGGCCAGCTGCGTACCGGCGCTCTGTGTCCTAAACGCGGGGTGCGTCCCCCGCAAAGGGCGGAATTTGAAACCCCAAATCCCAAAAATAACCATTTGAATTTTCCCAAATTAATTCTAACCTTTATTTCTTGGTGTGTAGGGCACTCACCATGTTGGATTGGAGAGAAAGAGAGCACGAGGACGTTGATTTAGCCGCAATCAATCATCAACCCTCCATTGATGCCCTAAAAGCATGCGGATTATATAAATACTGGGCCATACCTGGCATGAGGGCTCAGGTGATATTCTTGGAGTGGCTAGTTGAGAGATGGAACATTCATGAGCAATGTTTTTACATCGGAGAGCACCAGCTCGAGATAGAGCCCTCCGACATATACTTTCTCACTGGCTTGCCAAATAGGGGCGAGCAACTCAATCTAGCCGGGACTAGGCCGGGTGGCCAATCCCTTGCTAGTCTCCAGGCAGATTGGTGCATACCCAATCAAAACCATGCGAAAGGCGTAGAAATCAAATACATCTCTCGGCGTGAAATCATGGTTATAGCTTTCACGGTTACCAGAATTTGCGGTGCAGCCGCTCTACATATTGCCACCGGGTCCCAAATGTGGATGGCGATTGACTGTTTTCGAGGCACCATCTTCAACTGGTGCGATGCTGTGTCGGCCAATATGAAGGCCCAACTGACTAGGGCAAAGAACGGACAACTGAAGACCTTTGGATATGGGCCTCTAGTTGTGAGCTTTGCCTTAGAGAGAGTTCTGATGCTGATCCCTCAGCATCTCACTGTTGATATCTTGGGTCCTCGGGAGCCAAAGCTGATACGATGGGTTACGGTGATGGCCCGGCATCCTGACGAGGGCGGCAGTTGTTCGATTCCCTGCTGGTTATTTTCACTGGTTAGAGGACCAGGTCTTTGCTATTCAGGACTTTCCTTATGCCGGAATGGATTTTCGGAATGATCCGGACATGATTCTTCCACAGGGAGAACAGTGGGACGACAGAGGTATTTCATTTTTCACGAGTTTTCAAATTATATATATATTTTTTGTTTTTATATATATCGCCTCAAACTGACAGTACAAATTTTCAAAATGCAGATGTAGGTCCACGGCGTCCAGCCAACCTCCGGGCTTTTGAGAGGAGAGCACCAGCTGTACCAGCACCAGCCTCACAGGATGCGGCCGCAGAGGCCTTAGTCGAGCTGGAACGGGATCTAGAGCGTCTAACGGCGAATATACCAGAGACCACCATAGATGACATTCCTATTCGACTTCAGCGCTATGTGGTTGCAGTCCCAGGACCTATCAGAGGGTTCCTGTATAGGGTAGCGCGGGCAGTGGTCTCGTATAGAGAGCACCACCAGTGATTGACTAGTCACTTTGTAGACACATATGTCATTTTTGGTTTTTTGTACTTATCATTTTGCCGATCATAAGGTGTTTTTCAACCTATGATCGAGGACGATGTATATTTTTTGACACACTCCTATATATATATATATATATATCATTATTACCGGCTCATTTTGTTTAACATATGTGATGAAATGTTTTTAAATTTACTTGTATGATTATTGCAAATGTCTGTCCAACATTCGAGAAGCAATTGCATCTGCTAATGTATTTAAAGACCTTGGAATATGCTGATATTCAATGTAATCAAATTCACGTTCCAAGAGACGCACTCTCAAAAACAACCTTAATAACACAGGATTTCTAATGGCATATACTCTATTAAGCTGTAATACAACAAGTTCAAAATCTAACCTCACTATCAAACGTCGAATTCCGAATGAAATAGATTCAGACAATAATTCAACCACTGCACTGTATTCTGCAATGTTGTTCGTTGTTTGACCGAGGCTCACCCCATGCATAGAAACTAACTCGTCAGAGGGCGAATAGATAACCCAAGCTGCGGAAGAGATATTTCGTGTACTACGACAAGCACCATCAGCAAATCCAATGTACGTTTGGAGAGACGTCGACATCTGCAATATCAAGAGTAAAACCAAGATAAGCCAGAATAACGACAAAAACACACTATCTAAGCTAAGCACACCATCTAAACTAACAAACATACTAGATAGAAAGAAAACCTAACCTAACTAAAAATTCTCCATACCCACCATTTAAGCATAATACCTCTTTAGGTAAAGTCCATTTCTGGGTTTACCCAAAGAGTCCCCATCGAAATCTACTAGCTCATAGGCCCCTTTTGCTAGCTTTCGCTTTACAATGAAGGGTCCATGCCACATAGGAATGCATTTTCCAGCACCTAGCTTATCGTTAGCTTGATCATATAATAACACTAGGTCTCCCTCCGAAAAACTTCGAGGGGTCACATTTCTATCATACTGAGCTTTCATTCGCTTCGCGTGAGTCTCGATTGCCAATGCAGCGTCACGTCGAGTCTCATCTAATTTAGCTAAGTATAATAAATGCTTCTCCTCTTCGGAAGTAGCTGGAAGTAATTCGACAGCCATTTGAAGTGATGGGATTTCGCATTCAATGGGTAACACGGCTTCCAAACCATAAACTAGCTGGAAAGGTCATTGGGCCAGAAGGAGGAGAGGTTGAAAGCTAAACATTTCTAAGGGTAGATGCTGCAGGAATTAGGACTCCCATTTAGAAGCTTGTGAGGAGAGATTGTCATCTTTGCTTGTTCTATTTGGAAGTGGGTGAGCTTTGTCAAAGTAAAGGAGAACTCTTGATGGACCCTGGGAGGGACTTGCACAACACCAAGGCTCAGGTTGTAATTGTTCCTTTTGTTTCCTGTTAATGCAAATGAGTCCATTCTTCTCAATAGCTTGTTATTTATGAGTTGTTTCATATACTCCTTGGTCTATATGTTAAATATGTTTTATCTTATGAGATTATCAAGTGCTATTTAATCGTTTGATTGTTAGTGGATGCAGGTTTCGAAGTGAAGGAGGAGCTCATCCGGATCGGCAAGGCTGGACTACTACAACAGCGCTGGACTACAGGTAGGATCTAAACACTTGATTTCTTGTATAGTAAATGCATGTTTAGAGAAGGATCGCTCTTGTTTGTCTTGTTTGTCACTAGAGAGTCTTAGGCTCCTAGGGAGGTTGATTTGTGTCTGCACTATCGACTCTTTCCGCCTGACAAAATGGCGAATCCGCTGGGGAATCCATTGATGTGAAAGTCTTTTCCTTTGTATGCAACTTTGATCTGAGAAAAGTCATTTATTTTCTGGTTTTTGGCTCTGTGACTTTGTTTTTGGGTGGGTTAGCTTAGGGTTAGATTGAATTTGGTTTTTCTTGGTTTTTTCAGTAGGACGCACCCTCTGAGTCTTTCACTGTGCGTACCTGTACGCACTATTTCTGTGTGCACAGAGCGGGCCCGCACCTGGCTTAACAGGTTGCCTGCGTCCCCTGCTAAAAATTAAGAAATTTCCATCTTTTGCATTTTTCCTCTTAGATTTCGCTTTTTCTTAGATTTTACTGCCCAGATCCATTAGTTTCTTGTCAAAGATCTTCACCTGAACTTGTTTCGATAGCATTGAGTGTTTTAGTGGATTTCATAGAAGTTTAAGCCCTAGGGTTTGATTTTTGAGTAGGTCTTGTAGTGACTTTGGCGGTAGAATTTGTCAAGCCTTAGATCTCTCTGGTTTTGTCAGCCTTCTTAGAAGTCGGACCTGTCATAAAGTCTACCTGTGAGAGCAACTTACCTTTGAGTGGTCTCTTTGGCAAATTTCGAAGTGCTTGTTGATTAAGTATTGAATTCCATTTTACAAAAAGAACAAAAAGATTTGAGTTTTGTTTTGACTGGTCTTTTGATTCTGCATTAGATGGTCCTTGACTTGATTGTGGTCAAGTAAAACAACCTAGAATCATCCTTGTAGGCTTTTGCCTCGTTAGGTTTGCTTAGAGTAAATTTCTTTTGATTTGCTTATGAGTCAAGTTTTTCATAGATTTTATAGCTTTTGAGATTGATTTTCATTAAAATAGATTTATATGCTTTCTTAAATAAGAGAAAATACAAAAACATCTCCTTTGAAAAGTTTTGTTTCAAGTAGCTTTGAGGGATTTTGAAAGAAAAAGAGTTTTTCGTGCACGTAATGAGTGGTCATGTTTGTATGCTTGAAAAGATAAAGAGAATTGTTTCTTTGATTGTCTTTACTAAGAAAGTTGTTTTCTATAAAATTTGCATTTCTCAACTCTCTTAGTTAGGAGTTTCATCGAAAGAGAAAAATAGCGTAAATCATCCTAAGTGCATCTTTGTAGTGGTTGAGTCGAGTCTACACACCATTGGTTTCATTTCCACTACCTTTTGTCTTAAGGAAACCATAAAATTAACGCTTAAAGTAAAATCAACGTAGTAACTTTTATTTACTAGGGCTCTGAAACACCAATTTAGATCAGGCTAGTGTCTTGGAGTAGGAGAGTAATTAACTCTCCAAGACAACAAAACCAAACAAGTAGCTTATCTTGTGATAGAATAAATCCAATTGTCTCATTTGTACTCTGGGAAAGCTCCTCTTAAAGGAGAAGCACGAGCTCGTGTCCGAACCAGTGAGGGGATCAATCCTCCCTCGTTGGGAACGACACCAGACACGCACGTATTACAAACGGTAAACCTCGGATTAACCATTGTCGAGGAGCCAGGGGTCACTTGTCGGTAAACCTTGGATTATTGTCAAGGAACCGGCAAGGGGATTGAGCTTGATACTCTGCCCTTGCGTGCTGTCGGAGTGTAGACTGTTCCCCCAGGTGCATTTGTTGCGGTTGGTAACCTTAGTGACCATTATCTTTAGGATTCTACCGAGGTGACGGTGGAGGGAAGATCCCACTGTACCTGGAGCAGACGTCGGCTAGACTCACTTGGATTTTCCGGGGGGTTCACTTCACTCGAGACGGTTAAAGTGGAGGAACTTGTGCCGGTCTATTCATTAAGCAGGTTGCCGGGGTAACTGTTCCACCTGCCACTTCTGTACTGAATCCGGCAATGTTGGGTTTCATCTCCAACTAGCGTTTTCGGTCTGGAAGGCTACTGTTTGTGCTTGGTTTGACGCCCTAGATTCTTTAGGCGTGTGATTCAAATTTGTTTGGTTCTTTAGAGACTTTAGGTGGTTTGATTTGAGATTTTACTTTGTTTTCGTGTGTAGTAGTTAAAAGTTTTTAGCTGTGGCGGAATTACCGAGACAGTCCCGTAGACTTCGGGGCCAGTCTCCTGAAGTTGTTTCTGTGGCCGAATTGTTGAGAAGATCCCATAGACTTCGGGGTGAACCTCCTCGAGATGACCCCAGTAATCTAGAAGGTTTGAAGGTCCTTGTAACTCCTCCTAGTGGCAGTAGAGTAGGTTCACCTGAAGAAGGAGAGTCTTCGTTGGTAGTCCATCCAGATTACCAAGGTTTAGAGACAGGTTACAATCCTGAAGTTGTTGCAGTTTCTGAGCTTGTTGGTAGTTTTTCGTCTACTAGTGATATAGGCGAAGAACCTAAAATATCTGAGCCTGTTACTCCAACTTCTAGTGTTCCTGATTCACCTATGATTGAAAGAGTCATAACCGAGAATCTTCCTTCTGGTTTGATAGCTATTGAAGAACTTATTCCAGAAGAAGAAGTAGGCCCTGTTCTTGAAGATCAACCTACTCTTGACTTAAGAGAGCGTGAATCTATCTTTTACAGCCCACCTAGGAGTACTACTTGGTATCTTTCGTTAACTAATTATCTGGACAACTCAGGGATAAGTTTTTCTCCACCTCGTACTCCTTATCCATTCGGAGGTATTTATACTACTGTAAATATGTCTAGTTCGTCGTTCGTGTCTACTCCATCTCCTGAAACTTTCTTGTATGGTGGTCCTTCTGTTCCTACTGGGTATCAATCACTTTCTGGTACCTTTGCGGGAGCATCTCCTCAACCCATTGATCATGGGTTATTAGCTGGAAACAATGGTAATATACCATTGGGTATAGGAGACATTTACATGATGTCAAGTTCAGTTCCCATTTCTCAACCTCAAGGTGGTCAATTTCCGCCTGGGGGGCAGCCTCAATTAACGCCTGGGGGGCAACCTCAAGGTACACAAATTGTGTCTGGGGGGCAACCTCAAGGTCGGTATGTACCTATGGTGCAATACATGCCTCAAGGCCAACCCCAGCCTCAATATGTACCCCAGGGTCAACCTCAGTATCAATATTTACCCCAAGGGTATCAACCTCAAGGGTATCAACCTCAAGGTCAAGGTCAACCCCAGTATCCGTATTTACCTCAAGGTTATCAACCCCAAGGTCAATACTCGGGTCAAGGTTATCAACCACCTCAAGGTCAGTCATATGTTCAAGGTATGGGAACTGCACCTTTCAATTATCAATCCTATCCTCAATCCGGTTATGGATCTCAGTATCCTCAACCTGTTACGGGTCAATACCCTGGAATGATAGTGTGAAATCCCTCACAAGGTCAACAGGTGTTGCAGCCAAGTATACAGTCGTTACCTCAAACTGGACAACATGTAGTTTCTGGTCCACCCCAGCAACCACAACCTGTCCAGTCAAGTGTTCAAACTTCTGTAACTTCAGTAGTTACTCAGCCGCCAATCGCACCTAGTACTCCATCTCAAACGGCTGCTGCAACTACCGCAACATCTACCACGCTTACTTCTGGAGTATCGACAGCTCCGGTTTCTACTGTCTCTGCAACCACCCCTCAGACATCTGTACCGTTGTCTGGATCCACGATTCAAACCACGGTCGAGATGCCTGTAGGGCAACCTGGTTTAAGTACTGTTGTAACAAGTCAACCACAATATACTTATCAACAGCACCAGGGACAGTACCAATACGGGCCTGTTGTCCAACAACCGGTTTACCAGTATCAACCGTATCCTGGGTATACTTATCAACAACCTCAGCAACCCCAGTATGGTCCGGTTAATCCTGGTTTTCCAGGAGGATATAATATCCCGAATGTGATTCCTGTTCCAAGTTATCCTGGATATCCTCCTCCTGGAGCTGGTCTTGTGACCCAGAGTTTTAGAGATCCTAACCGGCAATTGCCGTTTATTGCAACTTTGGATTTACCCGACTTGACGCGCCTAACGAACGATCCAATAAATTATCTTTCGTTCTGGCCGCCAATGCCCAATAAGTTTCCCAGCGATATACCCAAGTTCGAAGGTAAGTCTGGAGAGGATCCATCAAATCACGTGATGACTTACCACCTCTGGTGTGCTTCAAATAGAATTTGAAGCACACCACAGGTGGTAAGTCATCACGTGATTTGATGGATCCTCTCCAGACTTACCTTCGAACTTGGGTATATCGCTGGGCAACTTATTGGGCATTGGCGGCCAGAACGAAAGATAATTTATTGGATCGTTCGTTAGGCGCGTCAAGTCGGGTAAATCCAAAGTTGCAATAAACGGCAATTGCCGGTTAGGATCTCTAAAACTCTGGGTCACAAGACCAGCTCCAGGAGGAGGATATCCAGGATAACTTGGAACAGGAATCGCATGGTGTGCTTCAAATTCTATCTCTAGAAATGACCACAAGTAACTTTTTAAAGATGAAACTTGCGCATTTTGACCTTTACAGGGGGACGCACCTGCCCCTTTACATACAAAGCATCCAAGCACGCGGTTATTGTGAAAATTAGGTGCGTACCCGCAGGTAAGGCTGAGATAACCTACGTACCCAGAGATAAATACATTTATAAATACTTTCTCTCTTTTTTGGAGTTTGACATGGAGAGCAGAGGCTTAAGACTTGCCCAGGAGGATAGCATGACTGTTGATAGAGCCATACTAACTGTACATAGCCATGGTGACATTTTTTAGTGTAACATGGTGTCAGTATCATTCTTGAGTTCCACGAAGTCCTCTCTTAGCAGTATAGGTTCTTGTTGCCATTTATCCTCCCAAAACAAAGCTAGATCTCCTGCTCTGATTTCCCAGAAACTATTCTTTTGAACTATGCTTCTATTCTCCCACGCTTTATTCCAGATGTAGGAGCCTTTTATGATGCCAGACATCCTTATAAGGTTACTGTTTTGCCAATTACTAGCGTATTTATCCTTCCAAATACGAGCCCACTGTGCCTCTGGATCTTTTACCCATCTCCACCATAGTTTAGCCCCTAAAACTTTGTTTAGCACTTCTGGGTCATCTAGACCAAGACCTTCATGGTTTTTAGGTTTTCAAATAGTATCCCGGGCTACCAAGGCCCATTTCTTTTTCTCCTCCCCCTTACCCTAAAGAAAGTCTCTTTGAATGATTCTAAATTGATGCAAGACTCCTTTTGGAGCTAGAAGGGCTGAAAGCATGAAGGTGGGGATTGATTGAAGAACAGATTTTGTAAGCACTAGTCGGCCTGCCAAGTTCAAAGATCTAATGGTCCATTTCCTGGTCTTGTCTTGCCTCTTGTTAATCATTGGCTCCCAGATACTCTTGTGCAAAGGTTTTTCAGTTAGTGGAACTCCCAAATATTTGGAAGGTAGCACATCTCTTTGAAAGCCCAGAATTCTGGAGATATTCCGCTGAATAGCAATATTAGTATTAAAGAAGAAAATCTTAGATTTGGAGAGGCTTACCTCTGTACCAGCTGCCATGGCAAAATAACTTAGGATTTGTTTATATGCTAGCGCTTCTTTGACCGTGGGGATGCCCTGAAGCATAGTGTCATCTACAAATTGCTGATGGGTCAAAGCCTATCCAGTCTCAGAGAGTCTGAGCCCCTGGATAGTACCCACTTCTTTAGCATGCTTGATAGATTGACCAAGTCCTTCCATCATGAGGATAAAGAGAAAGGGGGAGAGAGGATCTCCCTGCCTGAGGCCTCTTGAAGGTTTAAAAGTTTTAGATGGAGAACCATTAACCAGAATTGAAAAACTAGAAGAAGTCACCAGGGCCATGACCCACCTGACCCAGTTGTGGTCAAATTCGAAGGCTAGAAGGACCTTCCTGATGTAGTTCCAATTCAACTTATCATAAGCCTTGGCTATGTCCAGTTGCATAATCATTCCTTCCTTCTTATTACTTAGCAATGAATGCACCACCTCATGCGCTTAGATGATGTTATTTAGAATTTGTCTGCCCTCCACATAACCTGTTTTCTCCATAGAAACTAGAGTGGGGAGAAGGGGTTTGAGTCTATTGGCAATTACTTTGGATATTATCTTGTACACCACATTGAACAAGGCTATGGGTCTGAATCTGTCTGGAGTCAAAGCACTATCTTGTTTGGGGATCAGAGAGATGAAATATGTATTGAGCACCTTCAGAATGGTTCTACTCATTCTGGAGTCCTCCACGACATCCAGAATATCTTGCTTAACAATGTTCTAGAAAGCTTTAAAAAAATTGACATTGAAACCATTAGGGCCAACCGCTTTTCCATTCTGTATTTATTTGATAACCTCACTAACCTCATCTTCATTCACCGACCTATTAAGATTGTAATTATATTCCCTTGTTACTAACTTAGGAATGTGCTTCGTGAAGTCCCTCATAAAATGATATCTATCTAAGATGGTCTCCTCTGCAATACTTCAAAAGTGCTAAACCAACACTGCTTCTATGTCTTTATGGGTATTGAGTAATTGACCTTCAAAGTCCTTGATCGTTGAGATCCTATTATGCGACCTGTTCTCCATAGTGGATCTGTGGAAAAACCTTGTGTTTCTCTCCCCTTCTTTTAGCCATTGAACCCTTGATTTTTGTCTCCAAAATATCTCCTCTTGTTTACATGGATTCTCCCAGTCCTGATGAAGATTGGTGGCTTGATCGTTCCTTGCCCTATCAAAGCCATCCGTGATAAGGGCTTGATTGAGTTCCTACATTTTACCTTCTACAATTTTTTTCACTTCAAAAATATTGCTAAAATCATTCTTGTTCTAATCTTTGAGTTTGAGCTTGATATGTTTCAGTCGTTTGTGTAGTAGAAACATTCTCGTACCCTGAATCTGTAGATCCTCTGTCCACCATTTAGCAATGTTGCTGATAAAATCTGGGTGGGTGAGCCAGATATTCTCAAATCTAAAAGGTTTGTTCTTGGGGGTGCCAATGCCCTGAACCTCAAGTTGGACAGGCCAATGGTCCGAGCCACCGAAGGGGAGAATTCTTACTGTCATATCCATGCCTATGAGCATGAGGTCCTCTGAGATAAGGAATCTGTCTAGCTTTGAGGCTACTTGAGACTCTCCTCCTCTCTTATTGTTCCATGTAAAGAGGCCATTATTAGTATCTGTGTCCACTAACTTCATGTTGACAAGAAAATTATGAAATTCTATAGAGTCTTTGCCTAAAGTTCTAGTCCCATCTTTTTTCTTTGTAAGGGATTTGATCATGTTAAAGTCCCCTCCCATTATCCATGGTATTTCTATGTGTCTATCTCTTAGTTCCCCAAGAGAATCTAAAAGCTTGATTTTATCATCAGGTCTTTGAGGCCCATAAACATTTGTAATTAAATACATCTCCCTGTCTCCAACAGGCTGAATAACCACTGATAAATAATTCCTAGATGCCTTAGCATCTATTATGCCAATCTTTTAGGGGTTCCAAAGAGTAAGGATACCTCCTGCTGTTTTGTCTGCTTTGACTTCTAGAAACTCATATTTATTGAGCCATCTGCTGTGTATCTCCTTTATTTTTTGAATGGAACATTCAGTTTCCCAGATAAAGATCATGTCCAGAGCTTCTTGTTTCATTATATTGTTGATTAACCTTTGTTTCCTTTTACTACCTAGACCTCTAATATTCCAAGATGTTAGCCTCATTATGAAAGATTTGTAAAGGAGTAGCTGGTTAGATCTTTCATCTTACCTGAATCTATCATTAGTTTTCCACATTCCATCAATAAATCATTTAGTTTTTTCCTGCCCCTTTTCCTTCTTGGATTCCTGGGAGCTAGTCCTGGTGTGGTTTTCATAATTTTCACCCCTTCATTGCCCTGCCTTTCTGTGTGTCTTTGTCCTTCCAGCTCGTTAGTCTGGGTTCTCCATAGGAACAACTGCTGCACTCTGTTAAACTCTTCTTGAGGTAATGAGTCAACCCCTCCCATGGTCCCCTGTTTCAAGAAACCTTCCAGATCTAGGTGTTCTCTGTCAAGAATATCTTGCAGTTCATGATCCTCCGTTTCCATCTCACTCGAGGTCATTTCTTGGTCCCTTTCTAGTTCCTCGTTGTTCAGCATAGTCCCTGTCTGTTTATAAGTATCCTGTGTTTTCACACTATTTTCCTCCTTATCTTTCTCTCCTTGGTTTTCCTCCATTTCCTGATCTACCTTTGTTGCATCTTCCTCTTCTTCTAATACTTGGAACCTGTTTTGACTGGCCTGTTGCCCCTCTGTTTGATTTTTCTTGGGCCCCCTTTTACCCCCCTTTCCTTTATACCCCATTTTGTGAAAACTTTCAATATCTTTCACTGTGGTAGCTTTACTTTTGGTCTCTATTTTACTAAGAGGGAAATCTCTAAATAGGTGTCCATGTTCATGGCACCTTCGACATTTGAAAGGAATATGTTCATAATCCGCGGTTTGTACCCATTCTTCATCAAAAACTTCCAGGATGACCTCATCCAGTAGAGCTCCAGAGAGATCCATCTCCACACATATTCGGGCGAAGGAAGTGTATTTTCCCCTTTTGGTAGCCTCAGAAGCTTTGACAAAATGCCCTAGTTTATTTCCTATTGCAGATAAAGATTCAATTTGCCAGCAATCTAGAGGTAGGGAATAGAGTCTTACCCAGACTGGGACCGAAGTGAAAGTCTCGCGTTCCAGTACGAAATTCATCATCCAAGGCCGCATATAAAGGCCTGCAGCTGCATAGAAGTAGGGCCCTCCTTCAAACACCCTGTCTTTGTCCTCTATATTTGTGAAGACTACTGTGAAGAAACCTTTTGATCCAAGATGTAGGTCTATGCCTCCTTTAGGTTTCTAGTGGTATTTAATCCACGCCTGCAGCACCTTCTTAGTGGGCCATAATCCTATGAATTTACAAATAATAACATAGGTTCGCATGTGATCCTTGTGCACCTGTAGTGTAGGATCATTTAAAACTACTCTGGGTGTGACCTCAGCCTTAGGCTTACATGGACCCTTTTGCGTTTTGATTTCTGCTTCCTGTTTTTTGTCCTCTTCCTCATTGCCTTTTAAACTGTTGTCCTCCCTTGAATTGGTCAGGTCCTGCGCCTCATCAATGTTCCTTTTCCCTTCTCCTAAAAGACTTTTAGCCGTCTCCAACGGTTTCTTACCTCGACTAGCTACTGCTTGTCTGTAGGAGGGAGTGGAGCTCCCCCCTTTGCGCTCCTCCATGGCGTTCAACTCCTGAATATTCTTGAAACCCTAGTTCTTACCAGTTCCTCTCCTCGTTTGCCCCGACTTTCGTGTTTTATATTATTACTATTATAAAAATAAAAATAAAAATAAAGATAAAGAAGGTATTTTTGCTACAAGATTAATTTGTTTTATTGTTGTTTATAGTCTTAAAATTACAATGATTATAAATTCATTTTATCATAACATTATCTAATTCAATATTTTTTTTGTTATAATACTAAGACTTTGTTTTTACAAATTTATAAAGATTGAGTTTCTTTCTTAAAGTATCAATATCCAACTCAATATTTTTGTTATAAAATTTGTGAGATTTTGTTTTTATAAATTCATAAAGATTGAGTTTCATTTTTAAAATATCAATAGGAAAAAAACATTTTTTGAACTTACTGTTTGAAGTGAATAATCTCTTTTATACAATTTTTTTTATTATAGAAAATTTAGTCACCATATTGCTTATGATTATGATGTTATCAATATTTTGGAGAGAGGCCTGCTCTTAATCATTAAATAAAAATAAAAACCATGTTAAGAAACCCATTATCATTCTTACTAATTATCATTTATTTGTATATTAAGATCATATTTATAATCATATATTCTTAATGGATAGAAGTCCTTCCTCTAAAAGGAAAATGTGATAGGAAATATTGTTATAAATATTAATATTATAAGCTATAAATCATATTTAATGTTTTTTTTCATTTTTTTTGCTTATCTTTGAAAATGTTTCAACTACAAATTTCATATCCATAAAGATTAGAGAATTTCATTCTTTATTTATTATTTTCAAGATAAAAATAAGCTTTTCACTTTCTATTAATCATTGGTAAAATTAAAATAAACATTTTTAAAAATTAATAATCATAACCTTAATCTTGTCAATATCTATTGATATCTGGAGAGTTTTCAAATGTTTTTCAAATAAATAAAGTTTCTTAACAAAGAGTCCATGGCTATACCCATGTTAATGTTGTCACAAAAGTCCACATTCACAAAAACTATTATAATTTTCAAATTAAAATATTTTATAATTCTGCTTTATTTATTAAATTAGTATTACTTAAAACATTTTATTTTATTTACTAACATAAAATAAAATAAAATAAAACATTTTATTTTATTTAATTTATTATGAATCATAGAAGCTTGAATACAGAAATATTTATAATATTGTTATAATTAGATTTTAATATACTCATGGGATAAAGAGTGTTTTTTTAATCGAGTAATTTTAATTTAGTCTTATTTTTTAGTATTTTAATTTAATTGATTTATATTAAGTTAGAAGTGAGAAAAGTCTTTTAAAATATTATTTTATTATAAATAGATTTTGAGTTATGATAAATTTTATTTGTGTTTTATATTATTATTATTATAAAAATAAAAAAAAGAGGTATTTTTGCTACAAGATTAATTTGTTTTATTGTTGTTTATAATCTTAAAATTACAATGATTATAAATTTATTTTATCATAACGTTTTCCAATTCAATATTTTTGTTATAAAACTACGATTTTGTTTTTATAAAGTTATAAAGATTGAGTTTCTTTCTTAAAGTATCAATATCCAATTCAATATTTTTGTTATAAAATTTGTGAGATTTAGTTTTTGATGATGATGATGATGATGGTTAACGTCCGCTGAGACCAAATAATGATCTATCGGACCTAAAAAGACAAATTATTTATTTTGATTTAAGATTTTATTCCTATGCTCAAAAAGCTTGGAGAGGAGCCTCCCGAGTTCACTATAATTTTGGCATTGTAAAAGGCTAGGAAGGTCAGTATTGTAACAAAGGTTGTGAAATTGAGATCTAATGTGGTTGTATGCAGGGCACTCTAAGAGGAAGTGGTTTTCATCCTCGATGCTCCTATTCTCACAAATATGGCAGATCCTTTCCATCCATGGCATTTTAGGAACTACCCAGCGGCCAGTTTCACTATGGAGCTCATGAGAATTCGTTCTAATCTTTGCTATATTAATTTTCTTTTTTGAGCTAGTTAAAATAGAGAGATACTTTTGATCTTCAAGGGTGGGGTTGATGACCTTCTTATAATAACTTAATTTTCTTTTAGACGCTAAATCTTTCTCACACCACAATTTTTCTTTGAACTTAGAAGTAACAATATCTTTAATGTTATTTATGTTTTGCAAAGCATCATTCTCATTGATCTCCCAATATTTTAACCAGGTCCTTGTGTCCTTATGCCATCCTCGGTTAAGCCTTAGGTGATTTTGGTTGGAATTTAAAGCTAGCTTAGGAAGTCTATGATTGTCTATGTTATTGAGCTTGTGCTTGTACATCAGAAACCTGAGCATAGCTAGGCTCTCAATAGAAGAAAGACCTGCTTCTATAAGGAGAATAGGATAGGGTGTATTACTTTTAATTTTCAGGTTATAAGTTATAAAACGCTTCTGGATTTGCTCAATATTCCTCCATGATTCTCTGGAGATGTTGCAGCCCCAAACTTCACAACCATATAAGATAACAGGAGTGACTAAAGTTTCAAAGAGGAACTTCTTTTTATAAATTCATAAAGATTGAGTTTCTTTTTTAAAATATCAATAAGAAAAAAACATTTTTTGAACTTCCTGTTTGAAGTGAATAATCTCTTTTATACAAGTTTTTTTATTATAGAAAATTTAGTCACCATATTGTTTATAATTATGATGTTATCAATATTTTGGAGAGAGGCCTCCTCTTAATCATTAAATAAAAATAAAAACCATGTTAAGAAACCCATTATCATTCTTACTAATTATCATTTATTTGTATATTAAGATTGTATTTATAATCATATATTCTCAATGGATAGATGTCCTTCCTCTAAAAGGAAAATATGATAGGAAATATTGTTATAAATGTTAATATTATAAACTATAAATCATATTTATTGTTTTTTTTTTTGCTTATCTTTGAAAACGTTTCAACTACAAATTTCATATCCATAAAGATTAGAGAATTTTATTCTTTATTTATTATTTTCAAGATAAAAATAAGCTTTTCACTTTCCATTAATCATTGGTAAAATTAAAATAAACATTTTTTAAAATTAATAACCATAACCTTAATGTTTGATATCTGGAGAGTTTTCAAATGTTTTTCAAATAAATAAAGTTTCTTAACAAAGAGTCCATGGCTATACCATGTTAATGTTGTCACAAAAGTCCACATTCACAAAAACTATTATAATTTTCAAATTAAAATATTTTATAATTCTGCTTTATTTATTAAATTAGTATTACTTAAAACATTTTATTTTATTTACTAAACCAATGTTGATTTTTTGGTAGATGTCGAAGGTATTCCTCATACACAAATTAAAATCAAAAGAAAAGAAAAAAAATATTTAATTTTGAATTAAATTTAAGTTAAAATTAAAAGAAAGAAAATTAATTTTAAATTTAATTTACAAAAATATGTGCCACACTTTTAAGTAGATCTAAGGAAGAGGCCAAAGTTGTCTGAGAAGTTGAAATTCTGAGTGTAATTACTTAATGATGTTCATATATCATTGGAAGTAATTACCAGATGCATAAATTTGTGCTTGTCTACTAAGCACTATAAAATCATCATGGTATCATAGCTTCTATGGAGAAGGGAATGCGAAGAATTCCATAAATTATGGTGGGTAGTAATTCGTGGTAAATATGTTTAATTACCAAAACATAAAGAGTGCAAATAATTCCATAAATTATGGTAAACAGTAATTCCTCGTAAATATGTCAAATTACCAAAATATAAAGAATACAAACAATTCCATAAATTATGAATATATTTGTCAATATGGAATAAAGCATAATTGAAAGTCCTCCATTCAAGCATATGCATTTTGAAATGGAGTTGTCTTTAATGTCAATGCCACTTAAGGTTTATGAAAGAGGGTCTTCACCAATCTTATTTAAGGAAAGTGATTTCTAAACGAGTTGTATTTAGTAAGACTTTTTCGAAGCTTTGTCGGTGGGATTTTGCACTGACTGTGTAGGGGTTACCCATCAAGCTTGTGATTTCAATAAATTCCTGCCGGATTTTAGAGAAATTAGACTTGAAAAACCCACCAAAAAAGCTTCCAAAAAGTCTCACTAAAGACAACTCGTTTTGGGTTATCCATCAAGCTTGTGATTTCAATAAATTCCTGCCCTATTTTAGAGAAATTAGACTGGAAAAGCTTCCAAAAATTCTTAGTAAAGATAACTCGTTTTGAAATCAGTTTCCTCAAATAAGATTGGTGAAGGCCCTCTTTCATAAACCTTAAGTGGCATTGACATTAAAGAGGTGAGATCATTGAAGAGCTTTCAACTTGACATATTGCTTGGTTCCTAGCTTCATAAAGTTTCCATGCATAACATACTATAATGTGAGAACTTCTAGAATCATTGGAATGAGAGCTATGCATCATCGCTACAATCTTTTTTGAATTATTCTTAGATAATATCTTATCACCATAAGAGAAGCTCTCTCAAAATTTTGAAGACTTGCATCATAATATTTTGATATACCAAAGGTTTTTGTCAATGAATTGAAGAGTGAAAAATACATTAGAGGACTTTGTGAATGATCTACAAATTGTATGCAATTATAAAGAAATCCTTTAAAAATACTTCAAGGACAGTTGTTGATGTGTAGCATATTAACCATCATGGTATATGGGAAACTTGTGTGAGTGTAAAAAGAAATTATTAAAAGATGTAAAGTTTGTAATTCCATATACTACAATGATATGTCTTGCATTGTTCGGATATGTAGTTTGATGAAGAAATCCTGAATAACTACTCAAACATAAGGACCAAACCTTGCAAGAATATATAAAAATATGGACTTATATATTTTAGGGTTTTGTGTATCTTTGTGATTCATAAGCAAGACATTGTATTATATCTCACCATGATGAAGGAAAAGCATTAACATGATAAGATCACAATGAAAAAGTGGTTGAGTTCTCTTTTAAAGTTGTAATTTCTCTCAATAAAATTGAATGATTATAGAACTTGATGTGTGTAGGATGCTTGGTTTGAAAATATCAAGAAACAATTCTTAGTAATACTCCACTATGCCTGGAAATGGACATGAAAATGAGAACTCTACAAATTGCAAAAATGGTTAGACTTATAAGAAGATGTAAAATGAAAATTTAAGGTTTTATACTTTGTAAACCCTAACAAGCTACATGGATTATACAAGAAAACCCTAGGGTTTATGGAAAAAACCCTAGGATTGATTGTTTTTGCTGAAAGAAGAAACCCTAGCTCATGCCCAAAAGGAAATGAGATAAACATGATGATGAGGACAAGGATAATAATTTCTAGCTTGATGAGATTGCAATGCTTCCTCCAAGAAGTAAAGGATCAAGAGGGAGTTGAAAATTCCCTACAATCCTTAGTTAAAAGGACTTCTTAATGAAGGTTATAGGTACATTGTGAAGGTTGTCAAGGCTCTGGTAGCAGATGGAAGCATTAGGAAGAATGAAGCAGAGTTTATGACAAGAGGATTCTCCCAAGGTGGAGCACAAACTCAACTAGAGAGATTTGTGTTCAAGAGGGAGGAATGGAACACGAAATATAAAACCATGGTAGATGACTAGAAGAGCTTACAGTTTAGAGGAAGCAAACAATCAGGCTGGCAAGTTTGAAATAACGATGTGTGTGGAAAGTGTTCCAAGACTTAAGGGAATTCAATGGTGACTTCCAAGTGGGTATACATGATCTAGCATGTAGCAGATTAAAACATAGAGTAGTACAAAGCAAAATCAATGGTAACAAGGTTCTCCCAACAGGAGGGAGAAGACTATGGAAATACATTCACTCCAGTTGTCAGGTACCTTGGATTTTGATGAGCCCATAATCTTGTTGATGACTATTCTGACTCATAGAAAGAAACCATGGTAGAAATATTTTCTTTCGTGATAGAGGGAGCAGTCGTGATTACCATAGAAGCCTTGCTTTAATGTCAAAAGAAAATGACCTTAGAACTCAAGATGAAGGATCTAGATTTGATGCATTACTTCCTTAGTCAAGGGAAGCATACTATTGAGATCCTTTAGATGATAGACGACAATATTGATGCCCAGAGATTAGAGGTCTCTCAGAGCACTATACCTTTCTATGAATGGACCATGCTAGACAACATATATGCTTTAGTGACTAAGAGGAAATAGTGGCAAAGGGAGCAACTAAGATTTCCATAGTAGGATATATTTTAGTGTCGAAGGGAGCACCCAGTTAGGGTGATTCGAAAGTAGTTGTAGCGATGGATCTAGTAAAGGAAGCCATCAATTTATGTTTGAGATAAGGCATGAGCCACTCCATGTGTCAAGGTACTCACATGGTACAATTATATATGGTTTGAGATATCTCTCAAATGTTGAAGTACATCTGATGGGATTGAGTATGGAGTTTAGAAGATATAAAGAGCACATCAAGTTATTGCTTTAGTTTGAGCTTCACAGGTAGCAAATATTTGTCACACTCAGCACTGTAGAGACTAAGTATATTGCATATAGTTTTGCAAGTTGTGAAGTAGTGTGGCTTCAGAAGCTGCTCGTAAGATCGTTTGACCAAGTGTTGGAATCGACCATAATATTTTGTGACAATTAAAGCTATGTGGAAGGTCAAAGAAAATTGAGATCAAGTACAACTACTTTTGTGATATGGTATAGAAGGGAGAAGTGAGGCTCTAATATATCTCCAATGATGAGTACACGATTGACATTATCAAAAAGTATATGTCTTAGGCAAAGTTTTTATACTTCAGATACAAGTTTGGACTAATGGAGAACTCCTCTATCAATGAGAGGGAGCGTTTATGTGACATCAATGGGGGCATGGTTCAAAATATTGGTAATAATAGGAGCTTGACCTGGACTGTTGATTGGTGGAAAACAAGGGTATAACTCATACTATCAGTGACAACAGGAGCATGACCTAGATTGTTGGTGAGATAGCATGAGGGGAAAATTCTTGAAAGGTTTGGTATCTGAGGCCTAGACACTCGTGCAATGGGTGCCTCTTAAGCATCATGGACTAGAGAGGAATTTCAATTTAGGAAATTGGTTTCCCTTGGGTTTGACCATGGGGGATGACAACCCGGAACTAGTCAAAGTACCATGTGGTGAGGCACACATCAGATCATGGTGACTAGTTAAGTAAGTACCATTGGTTATGAGAGATAACTTGGGTTGTGGTACATATTGATGATGATTTTGTTGATGATGATATTACCTCATGGATATGGATTCTCCCATGTCATGTACTTTTATCAAAATTAGGGAGGTTATCCCCATGTTAAGTACATTGACCAGAATTAGGGAGAATGGGTTCATAGATTTGATAACATCATGGGTAAGCATTCTTCCTGTATCATGTACTTTGATAAAAATTAGGGATGTTATCCTTATACTAAGTACATTGATTAGAATTAGGAAGGATGGTTTGGCGACAAACATTCTCCCTGTGTTAAGTATTGTGACCAAAATTAGGGAGAATGGTTTAGTGGAGGCTACTCGAACACCATGGGAATTTTGAGGTCTAAAATGGGTCTCCTAAGAAAAATGTACAACCAAGGTAAAATTTATAAGAACCAATAGAATTCAATATGATGATGTCAACCATGGGGGATGATTCACCATTTTGGTAGTAAAAGAGTAAAAAGATTAAAAAATAATAAAATAATAAAAATACTTTTTCAATTCATATTTTAAACTTATCTCCCTAAAATTTTACTCAAACTTTGAGTGTGAGTACTCGTTAGATGTAAAATTTAATTCCTCATCCAAGGAGTACATACTTTCGATGGACCCTGCTACACGAAAAATGAGAAATACATGAAAAAATGTGATTGCAATCACGTTTTTCATGTCTTTCTCATTTTTCATGTAGTAGAGTCCATTGAAAGTATGAAACATGAGTAATCCTTGGATGAGGAATCAAAATTTTCATCTAATGAGTGTTTCTACTCAAAATTTGAGTAAACCCATAGGGAGATAAGTTGAAAATACGAGTTGAAAAAAAGGTTTTTTCTTTTTTTTCCATCTAAAATTTGATGATGTAATTTAACATTGTTTTATTATTTCCACTATTATTTTAAAATTTCCTTAGGAGGCCCATTTTAGACCTCAAAATTTCCCTAATGAGAGTGTTTTTGGCCCGACCACTCTATAAGAGTGAGTGTCTTTTCAGCACCAGGCTCGCTAACTTATAGAGTGAACCCATATAAAATCATGGCCTAGAATGAGGTCCATGCAATGAGGACGTGGCTTTCCTTTAGGGTTTGAACGTGGTGATGGAAACCTTGTGGTGTAAGGACGTGGATGTCCTTTAGGGTTTGACCATGGTGATGACAACCTTTTGGTGTGAATATGTGGATGTATTCTAGGGTTTGTCTAACCTTATAAAATTGGAACATGGATGTTCCCTATGGTTTGACCATGGCGATGGAAAACCTATACTAGTTTGTATACCATAAGGTTAAGGCACTGATCAGGTCATGATGACTAGTTGTTGTACCATAGACTAGGTGTTCTAGCCTAGATGATGGTACCTAGTACATACTAATGATGTACCATAGGTTAGATGTACTAACCTATGTGATGGTACCTAGTACAATAGGTGAGGTGTGATAACCTAGATAATTGTGACAAGTGGATGCTATGATTGTTATAGGTCAAGTGTGTTGATCTAGGTGATTATGATGCTGATTATGTGAGTCGTGAAACCTTATTCTTAATGAAAATTTTCAACAAAGAGATACATCTAAGAAATTCAAGGTGAATACCTCCCTAGCTAAGAAGGAGCATTGATTTTTGGGTAGTTGTGGGAGGTATTCCCCAGCTACACAAGTTAAAATCAAAAGAAAGAAAAAATAAATTTAAGCTAAAATTAAAAGAAAGAAAATTATTTTTAAATTTAATTTACAAAGAGACCCATCTCTTTGGAGCAACCTAATATCACTTTCAAAATACAATCGATACAATCATAACATACACATCACTCACACATTATTCTCTCTCTTTTACACACGGAAGCATCTCTAACGAAGAGGCCAAAGTTTTCTAAGAAGTTTAAATTTATGTGTAATTACTTAATGAAGTTCATATATAATTGGAAATAGCTAGCAGATGCAGAAATTTGTGCTTGTCTACTAAGCACTATAAAATCAACAAATCAATATTGTATATGAGATATTATTGAAATTTTATATTCGCTGATGAATTTAAATTTAAATCAATGCAATGAAAACCATGTCTCAAGTACAACTTAATAAATTTAAAATTATATTTTTCATAATTATTCATAGAATAAAGAAAGTGTAAGAAATTGATTCTTGAAATTGTTGTAATGAAGCACATGCTTGTTGAGAATTTTAGTAATGTGAATGTAGTATAGAAATGTATACACATTCCTATTAACCTCTATGCATGCCTCAAGCACATCTTATTGACAAGTCTTGAGTTCTTGACCATAGTCAATAAAGGAAAGAAGAGCCACCAATGCTAATACTTTCTTATCAAGCTCAAGCACCATGGATGAGTCCTCAAACCATCACATATGACCTCTAAATGGAATCGTTCAACTCCAAGCGAGATATGGATACCATGAACAAGTTAGCTATGAACCAAGAATAGGTCTTAAGGCTTAACCAAGGTTATGGGAAAACCATAAGAGCCTTGTGCCCTAAATGATGCTTATTTGGGTCCAAGCACCATGAACAACACCTACAACCCACCAATCTTCTCAAGTTATATAATGTCATGATCAAATCCTCGAACCACTACATCAAACCTATATAGGGTATCTCTAGCCTACTAAAGGGATATAAGCACCATCATTAAACCACAACACAAACCCTAAATAGGAATGTGTCTTGTACTCGCACCGAGAATTCTTTTTGAGGACATTGTTGAGGTTCATTAATAGTCAAGTGGGATATGAGCATGATCAGTAGGCTTTTTACAATGAAAAGGGATCTAAATACATAAACATAGTTCTCAAGAATAAGGGGCTTAAACCCTAAATGAAACTTCTTGAGATTAGACACTAAGTTTAGGGGAAGAAAACACTTGGGCCTTAGGTCCTAAAATATCTTCTTAGGATCAATTTTTATGAAGAATTCTTGCAAACAACAATAAAGATACTCTCTTAAGAGTCTTTGATAACAAATTTGGATATGGGTGTCAATAGGAGGTTTTATGTATTAAGGATGAATCACAAGGCCTTGAACATTGTTTAGGAAGGAAAAAAATGTCTTAGATATTTTTGAATCTTCTAAAGCTAAAGAGTTTCAAACAAGTCCTTGAACCATCACATGATTCCTTGGAATAGATCCTTTACAACCCTTGGAGTGGTATACATGTGGCATGATGAGGATTTACACAGTAGAAATGGGTTTTACGCCCTAAACGTAGTTAAGTGGGGAAACAAGAGCCTTAAGCACTAATTTACAACTTCTCAACCTCAAGCACCACTAACAACACCGAAAAATTATGATATGAGCTCTTCCCATGGAGTCATTGGCATCTAAGTTAAATAAGGGTGCCATTATGAGGTCATAGGCATCATGGATGGGTCTTAGGTCCTTAACCATACTTGAGAGTGTGAAACAAGAGCCTGTAGACCTAAACCTTAACCATATTTGAGAGAGTGAAACAAGTGCCTATAGACCTAAACCTTACTTCTGAGGATGAAGTGCCATGAAATAATCCTTAAACGCCATATGTGACCTCTATATGGTGTCATCTACCTCCAAGTGGATATGGGTTCCATGAAAAACTTCGTTGTGAATTAAGAATGTGTCTTTAGGTATAACCAATTTCAAGGCAACAAATAAGCTTTATGTTCTCTAAATGATGCTTCTTGGGTTTAAGTTCCATGTACAACACCTACAATCCATGAGGCTTGTCATCTTATAATGCCATGAGCGTTTTGTTGAGCACCACTTGGGGACCTTATAGAGCATCTCTAGCTTACTAGAGGGATACAAGAACCATGACTAAACAAAAAAATAGTCCCAATTTTTTTTTCATAAGTCCATACCAAGAATAGTATTCAAGGCCATGGGTGGGTTTCTTTAACATCCAAGTAAGATACACATACTATGAGTTTTTTTTTCATATTTGAAATGGATACATAAACGATCATGGATATTTTCTTGAATAATTCATAACAACAAATCTTATAATTTTTTGAAATCTTAGACGGTACAAGTTAATTTTCCTTAGATCACATATTAATTAACTATTATCTTTACTCAAATATATGAAATAATTGAAATAATAAATGGCAACAATAGACACTCAAATGAACCATCTACACAAATAAAAGTCATATTTATCTTGGAAAACTCAATATACAATAAAATATAACAATAAGGTGAGGCCCATTATCTTCTCTCTTTGCTTCAGTTATAAAAATGTAGATACAAAGGCATTGGAACTCACCATGGAGTAACATTTTCACACCGTGACCTAAATGCTTAGTACAAAATCTTCCTTGTCCTATATTATGATCATAAAATACCACTCTTATATGTTTTTTCTCATCTAGGAACAAGATACGATGCTAGATACTGGAACCCCTTTCTCCTCCTAAGGGATCGATATTTAACATTACCCAATAGACATATAGTGATAGGGTTTTGACCTCCTCAAACCTCAATTGTGATAATTTTTTTTACCTTCTGGATTCTTCTCAAAAGTCCACATGTGGCTATCCTTAGATGTGTTAGAATAGGTGAATAACATGACATCTAATCATACCATGGTTGTTAACAATGTAGGTCATATTGCAAGAGACATAACTTTCACATACAAGCTAAGATTGAGGTGATTTTCACAATGTTGGAAAGGTATCAATGTGCATATCAACATCAAGGTTTTATATGAAAGTTTCAAACACGGAAACTAGAAAATCATCATTTGATGCCTTAAAATGGTTATGGAAGGTTTCAAATCCCAATTTTCCAAACAAGAACATACCACTAAAATGGGCTCTTCTTTCCATTCCCTCAAAATTTTCCACGCAAAAAGTCCCAAGATAGATGAAAAATTATATGATGATCCAATCTAGATCAAAATGACTCTTTTTATTACAAAATATAACATATTAGTGGAAATCGTTCCCAAGTTTCTAAGACTTCACGGAACATCACATGTGTTACCATTTCCACCTTTAAAACAACTTCCCTCATTTTATTAAAGGATAAGTATAAAAAAAGGGAGGCTTCCTTGGTAGGATTTACAACTCCTAAGGAAAGACACAATCAAGTATAGGGTCTCCTAAGTAGCTACCCAAGATATGACCAGTGAGATATATCAATCAAGTCAAAGTTTAGATGGCTAATGAAGGTCAATTCCATATTTGGTTTGAGATAATATTCTAGGGAAGATCTAGGGGGTTTACTATGAACAATGCAATGCAAAACAATCTACAAAGTAGTCAAAATGAAAAACTACCAGTGTTTGTTGTAAAACTTGCATAAAAGGTAGGAAATTATAGTAGTAAAAACGTTGCAATAACAATAAAATTTAACTCCTTTCCACATGTAGGGTTGTATACCCAACATAGCAAAACGTTATTTATCTATAGGATAGTTGGGGTAGGCGGAAACCCACCCCACATACTTGGTGTTTGTATGGAATGGTTCTCCATGAAAAGGCATTAATACGCTAGTAGTGAAGGTGGTGGATGGTTTTATGGTTTGACATTCTCTAAGCTTTGGTTCTCTCATGATGGTACTTTATGATACACCTTTGTATGCATGGTTGTAGAGGGTGAATTAACTATGTCACTAAGGAAAAATTGATTTAATAAGGAAAGAAAATGTATGCAAATTGGGAAATACTACTCTTATGATTAACAACGTTTCTAGTATCTATGAAAGTTTAGCTATTAAGGAGGGAAGTAGGAGGTGATCTTTCTTTGTTGTTTCAAAATTTGACTTAGGAAATATCACCTTGGCATCATTGGGTCTAGGTTAAATACCTCTTTAATGAAAAGAAGAGCATCTCTTTTCGAAGATGGTTGTCTTTCTCCTCCTTTCAGGTTCATCACTCTTTACCCCAATATTTTGGAATACTTTTAATCATCTAGTTAGAATTCTATCACTTTTCATTTTTTGTTTGTGCATAGTGGTTCATTTCTTGGATAGTCTCTATTTTAGCCAATGATTTTCAACATATTAATACTCTGTGGTTTCCTATTTATTATTTATACTCCTAGGGTTTATTGTTTGCTAGCTATCTCCCCTTAGTCTTTGAGGTCGAGGGCTTCGACCTCTTTTCCCATCTCCTCTTGTTGTTTATGGTTAATTTTTAGTGAGGGTGTTAGTTTTACTCTCCTTATATCACACAATTTCTTCATTTCTTCTCTATAAATTTGGTGAATTTTATTCCTCCCTGTTGAAATCTCCCTTTCCTTTATGTTCACCCCCTCAAATTGGTTTATTTGCTGCCTATCCAAGCCTTTAATCATATGCACCAAAGGGGGTCCTAAGATCCATGTTATTTAAGAGTTCAAGATGATGCAGAACATGTTTTAGCTATTTACACCATGATGATGCCCCAAAAATCCATATTGAAATATTATAGGTTGAGCATGATGTCAAAGTGGAGAAAATGTTCATTTTTTATGTATACTGTTAGGTCCCTATAATACTAGTGCATTCCCTTATTATTATTGTCATTGTAGCCCCTTGTTGTTACTGTTGTGCCCATGTTGTCCCAACATTATTATTATTATGCCCCATAGAAGCCCACTATTGTTATTGTTGTGCCCTTACATTATTATTGTTATGTCGATTCTCATTATATTGTGACCCCTTACACTCCTATATATAGAAAGGAGGTCTTGTCATTTGTATCATCGAAGAATTGTTAATTTGTGTAATGTAAAGGAGGTTTCTCCTTGGAAGAGGCTACTTTTGAAGTTGTTGATCTATCTCATTCATCTATTTTGTGAGTTGGTTGCATAACAATTGGTATCAGAGGTTTGGATTCTAGTGTTTCGCTGCTTCAAACATGCCATCGTGGAATTTTCCCTATAACGTTTTTTTCTACTTAGCTTCAAAAGATGAAATTAAAACCCATTTGATCCAAAATCATGATGAACCTCAGGACCCAATTTCAGATCTTGTCTCGCTATTTTCGGAGATATGAATTGAGGAAGTTAGGGTTTTCGCAGGCTCCAGAATTCGATCTCAAACAGGTCACCTTGGGAAAATAGTTATAACTTTTTATCTGAGCATTAGATTGAAATGTCGTAAACAATTACAAAAAGAGGACGGATTTTAGTTTCCTTTGTATCGTTTTTTGGTCGGAATATTGAAACAGTGATACATCATCGGATTGAAATGTCATAAATAGTTACAAAAAGAAGACGAACTTTAGTTTTCTTTGTATCATTTTTAGGTCGTGTTGTGCTATAGAACAACCCTCCCCATTTCAAAAATTTTATCCAAAACCTTAACAAGAAATGGGGCCCCTTTTTTAATCTTAGATAAAATCAATAAATCAATAACAATCACATATTTTGTAAAATTCACACAGCACATGAAAATACTCATGAAAAGGTCCGATCCAATCTTCAATATTAAACAAAACCTTTTCATAAAGCAAATATAAAGGAATATGGTCGCACTCTTAAGTTTAAAATGATAAACTTAAAGCTTTCATTACCAATCGCCGATACGATAAAGCTATTGGATAGCGCAAATGGCAAGTTAAACAATGAAGCATTCCGAAAGGACTATGACAAACTCCCGATGCGATAATGCAATCGTATTCGGCCATCACAAAAATCATGAAATGCATAACAAGCACCCTTTGGAACTCGCCGATGAGATTTCATAAATGAAAATTACGCTTTTCGATAAAAGGTTGTTAAACATTTGATTGCGGGTTTAACCTTTTAAATCAATAATAAACGAAAACTTACGATTGGTTGATTATCCCACCTCTTCATGATACCTCCCACATTTATCGCAATCAAAGCTACCTATGGTAACAACTTAAACTTGACCCTTGAACCTCCTGATCTGTGATATGCGATTGTCGCTAATCGTTGATTGGGAAAACTGAGAGGTCCTCTTTAAGAGATCGAAAGTAATATATGCGATGCGACTATCATTATTACATTTAACTACCATGACTGACAGTTACGGAAGTCATTAATAAGAACAGTTAAGGTTGAATCCTTCGAGGATTTTGTCTGTGTTAATATATGATTTCATATTAATTATTACGCTTGAATTATCATTAGGATTTTATTATGCATTGGCTTTGAATGGGCTTTTCTCTGTTACGTTCTTTTGTTTCCTTTACAGAGAAATTCTGAGTCGATGAATCCAACCAAAATGAGAAAGAAATCAAAGAAACCAAAGGCCTCTGTCATAGCCAAAGAAGTACTAGTGAAGAAAGTCTTGATATCGGATACTACTTGCCTCGGTCTAGGCAAAGCTTCATGGGAGAGCATCTACAATTTGCTGGAAGCCGAAGACCTGGAAGAAATTGAAGAAGAGGCAACAACAAATGCCACTGACAAGTCAGAGAATACTCTTAAAGATTTGGCTTGCTCTTATCTTCATAGAATAGCAACTCACGCCAAAGTTTTACCCTATAATCACTTGGTTAGATGGGTTATTGAAATCATCAATATCACAGACAGAACTTTCTTTATAGCTAATGGAAGAATGTTCAGATCGTTCAGAGCAGAATATATCAAAGAAATGCACCATTTGCCTGAACTGGAGAAACGATATAACAAAGCACTTTTGGAGGCTTTCTCCAAAGAAAACGCCACCGAATCGGACCTTATCAGATAATGGAGGCATTTCCTGATCAAACACAAGCATGAATCATTGGGTATGTATTTCGTAGATTTGTTGGCATCCCCTTATTGTTATGCTGGTGTAATGATGTGAAGACTCTTCAGAGTCCATGATTCTGCTAAATTTTCTATAGAAATGGTACCATTAATGGAGCTTTCAATTTATTCCTATATCATGGATTGGGCGAGCATTTTGTTTGACAAAATGGCCAACCAAATACTTGATTATAGAAAGAACAGGTTCGTGATCACTCGGGTAATACCCTCGTTTTATGTGAGTTCTTATATTATGGACACCATTTGTTTCAATTCTGAATACCCCATTCTTGGATGGAAATGGACTCTGCATGATCCCAATCCCATTCACATTTATCATAAGGAGTTGTGGAAAGCCCATTACAAATATCACCTTTATAAAATCTGTCATGGTTTCATCCTTCCAGTGTATTATGCCATATTCAATAAACCCGCTCCTAGGATATCCGAGGAAGCCTCAGTTGAACTAACTGCAATTGGTAGTTGGTTTGGTGAAGAAAAGTTCACCTACGTAAGACTTTTTGGTAGCACTACCAAGCCACATGTCCTTCCCCTGTATATCCCTGATAAATTTCTTGCCAGAGAATTAGCACATCAGATAATAGTAGAAGGGATGTCAAGGAACCTGAAGGAGTCTAAAAAGCACATGTTGCCAACATTCCCCCCTCCGATGTGGTGCTTTTACGATGCATGACTTCAAACATGTAGAGAAGGAGGCCAGGAAAATAAAGCTGTTAAAGCTAGCAGTCATCCCAAAAAGGTAGTACGATCCTAAATCGGTTGCCTACAATGTTACTTCTCAAGCCAAAATCGCCAATTTTGAACACGAGAAGGATAACTATGATGATTTTTTTTCTTTAGCCAAAGTATTTTCTCAAGTGGAGCAACTGGCGAAAATCAAATTAGGAGCAAAGGGACTAGTGGAATTTTATAAGTTCAGAACACAGAGATTGGAAACATGACCTTTGGACTTATTAAACACTACCTCTATGGTGCAACCACAAGGCCATCGTGAAGAGAGTATTAGTGACAAGACTCATGAAATTGAAAAATAGAAGACCTTAGAAAGGGAACAGAAACAACAAGGAACTAGTGAAGCCCTTGATACAGATATTAATATTGATCCTAAGTTAATCAAGGAATGGGAAAAATTTGATTCAATCATCAATAACCCCAA
The DNA here is from genome assembly GCA_031772625.1 of Pinus tabuliformis. Lineage (NCBI taxonomy): Eukaryota > Viridiplantae > Streptophyta > Pinopsida > Pinales > Pinaceae > Pinus > Pinus tabuliformis. The sequence goes on from CM062807.1 coordinate 806,909,788, forward strand.
TAAATCCCAAGAGTTCACTACACCAGAAATGCCCACAGTGCAAAAGCCAGAAGTTAACACAGTTCTGATTGAAGGAACAAGCGGCCCACCCAGACTTCCAAAAGACATAGAAATTATTCTCGAGAATCCTACTGAGGAGATTGTACTACAAACTAAATAAATACCACCACTTGATGTCTTCTACAGTCCAAAGCATAGGGATGTAGTTAAAAGATAGAGGAAGAAGAGGAAAATTGATCAAAATCCTCTTTTAACTTCTCAGGCAGAGATGATGAATGTAGTATGGAAAGCAGAGGTCAATCCCTCTGAGGATTTTACAAAAATCTCACAGTATGCAGGAGCTTACACAGCGGCGACAAAGGATAAAGCCACAGAGGTTAACCATCTGATAAGGGAAAAGGATTAGAAGATTACCCAACTGGAGATGCAATCGGCAGAGCAACAACAAAGGATAAATCAGCTTGAACAACAATTAATAGAATAGAGGAAGCAAAATAAACTATCAAAAGAACAGTTAAAACTGGAAAGGCAGAGGATTGATAAGCAGACTCTCCAGAAACAACAGGAGTTGTTTTAGGAGTTAAGCAGACTTCAAATGTTAAGTGAGCAGGAGAAAAGGGAAAAGGAAGAACAAATCGCACAAATGCAACAACAGATTGGAAAATACAAAGGTTATCCACATGTAAATGAATTTAGAACAGAAGCCTTAGAGATAACTAAAGCCTTGTCCCGAAAGTTGAATACCCTTTGGCACAACATATCACTGGCCAAACCTTTATGTAATATCTCTTCATCATTGATTGAAAAAGCAGTAGACACCAGACTTGAATTGGAAAAGACAGATGAAAGGTTAAACAATTTTCTGTCTTGGCAAGATTCTTCACAGGGAATGTTTGCCAACTTGCCAAGAATACAAGAATCGCATAAAGAGATCCTGTTTTCCGAATGGCAGTCCCAGCTAATGAAAGTCAAGAGAGAAACTTCCAGATGCAGAGCTGCAACTAACAGTTTGATCGAATTAATAAACAACAGTTTATATATGTCTAATTTGATCAAAGATTGCTCTCTAGGTGAACTCCCAAAAGTAAAAGCATTGGAACAACATTGGAAATAGGAGCTATCGCACAAGGAAAAACAGATTGGAGGAATCCAAAGCTTGACATGGGAAACATTATGGTTTTTCCTTGTCAAGCCACACAGTCAGCAAATGGCCATGAAATGTCTTTCGGAAGAAATCAACTGTATGATCTCTGAACTCTTTGATGCTACCTATACAGCTCAGTTACACTCCAGGATGAGTCAGCCACCGAAAATCCAGCCTATGCTCACAATCTGCCAGCTACAATCACAGGAAAAGAAGCTGATACAATGAATCCATTCGACCGCCACTGCACTACTATTTTCATAAGGAATCCCAGATTTTCATGTTTTCAGTTAAAACAACGCATAGCGATTTTTATTGGTAGTTTGTTTTTATTTTAGTATTTAAAGACCGTTTCATGTTTTTAGAAAGGGTCCTCAATTTGTATCAAAATTTGACTTGAGAGTTTCACTATTGTACTTCTGATATATTTTTATCAAAGACTGGACCAAAGTGCTGCAATTTTGTGAAGGAAACCTTTATAAGAATTGCACTTTTGCATCTTTCAGAGGTGTTCTCAAATAGAAAAGCAGAATCTAAATGTTATTTACATTGGGAGAAGTCAAATGCATACGGTACTCTTATCATTGTTTATGTCTTATTTCTCTATGTGAATAAATATTTCTTAAATTTCTATTATTGATATATATATGTATGTCTTTCAAGCAATTCTTTAGCTTATCACTTTTGAAGGTTTTAGGATTGTAATAATTTTGGATATATATATGTCAGTGATATACATTGTGATAAATGCGATGATGTTTTTATAATTACTTCGTTTAACTTCTTAAACAAAGTAATCATTATATGTATGCATCTTTCTGTTTATGAATAAGCCATCTATATGATTATTTGTTAAGCAGAAATCATCAAAAATCGTATTGTTAACAATACAACCAGCTTAGATTAGTTATATTTGTATATTTCTGAATTATAGTGTAAAGCACTTATCACCCTCATTAAGCATTACAACCCATCCATCCACTAATTCACATATCACTGGGAAACTGGTCCCATTGTATCCAGTCGGAGCCATCACACCAAACGGAAAAGGAACTGCATTAAGGTCTAGACCGGGTGATGTTCCCCCAATGTTGATGAGTGATTTTGGAGACATCAACAGGTCGAAAGATCGAAACAGTGATATGTGGCACTTCATACAAGTGCGCTCTACTGAACAAGTCTATAATCAGGTCATCGTGGGATATTTGACATAACTCTTTCGTGGAGAATCCAATATGGATCATACTTGTGGGGTTGGAAAGAGGATGCAGAGGGATATCAAAGGATGAAATTTGATACTTTGGAAATTTGAAATTGCGGATATACAATAGATTCAATATTGAGCTCCTACAAAGAGAAAAAAGGTGTGTAATATTTTTTAAAAATTTTCATATGTTTGGTTTGAAAAATTTGTTTGAAGTGATTCAAAGGGCACAATGAAGCATATTTATCATTAATTGATGCCCCGAAGAAAGAAAATGGAAACACCTAGCAAGCAACCTAAAATATCTAGGATGACCCATGAAGAAGAGGAAGAAATGCAACATGATATATCAAAATTACAAGACCAAGTGCAACAAATTTCACTCTCACAAAAATTAACAGAAGCTAAGATGGATGGTTTAAAGAAAGATGTGGAAGCTAAGATGAATGGCGTGGAAGATAAGATGGATGGCATGGAAGCTAAGAAGGATTGTTTAGAAGTAAACATTGAAGATTTGAAGAAATACATGGAAGGTTTAAAAGGAGGTTTGGCAAAGTTGCTACAAGAAATGCTTCCTAATGGCAAAAAGGTAGTAGAGGAAACTCGTGATGAGAATAAAAGAAATGTTTGTGATGAATTCATAGACTCTAACGTTGGATTGAAGACGCACCATGTTCCAAAGATTGATATGAGGAATTTTGATGGCAAGGATCCCGTAACATGGATACTATAGTTGGAGCAATATTTGGATCTCCATAATGTACAAAACACACAAAAAGGTACGCATTGCGACTTTATATTTGGAACCCAATCAATTTGTATGGTTTCGATGGCTTTGCTCTTGTAAACAAATTGTCACTTGGGCAAGTTTTACAGAAGAAATGATAGCACATTAAGAGGATACAAAAAGCAACACCTTTGTTATCTAATTGATAAATCTCAAACAAAAGGGTTCAATGGTGGAGCACATTGAGGACTTCCAAAAATTGAATATAAGGGTAAAATATATTCTAGAGGAGAATAAGATTGATGTGTTCGTAAGGAATTTAAAGGATAAGATCCAATATGAGGTGCGCCTTTGCGAACCTAATTCATTGGAGAAGGCATTCAGGTTGGAAAGAAAAATTGAAAGCAAAATTATGGCAACAAGGAAGCCTACCAATCATAACTATAAATATGGAAGTGTTGTTGCCCCTAGCCTTCCACAACCTACAAGGTTGACACCACAATAATTGGAAGAAAAAATAGTAAAAGGGCTTTATTACAGTTGTGATAGTAAATACACTAAAGGTCATAAGTGTGCTGAGAAGAAATTATTTTACATAGATTGTGAAGAGGAAGAAGAAAAGGAACAAGAAACATTAAAATAAGAGGATACACACCAGGAAAAAACCCTAGAGAAAGAGGAAATGAGTCCGACCATATCTTGTAATGCATTGGCCGGAAGTACCACTCCTCAAACTATCAAGATAGAAGGACATATCAAGAATAAAAAGGTATAATGTTGATTGATTCGGACAGTACCCATAATTTTATTCATTGTAAGATAGCGAAGGAATTGCATTTCTTCCTATGTCCAGCACCAGAGTGTCAAGTTATGGTTGCAAATGGAGGAACCATCAGCTTCTCTGGAAAGTTCCATAATATCAAGCTATCCGTGGGAGAATATGTGTTGAATAGTCCAATGCTTTCCATTCCAATGGGTGGTGCTAATGTTGTACTAGGACTCCAATGGCCACAATCTTTGGGTACGATAACATTTAATTTTCAAGAACTTTTCTTGAATTTTTTTCCGAAGGAAAGGAAGTTGAATTAAGGGGTATCACAGGGAAATCAGGAAAGATAATAAGCGATAACAACATGACAAAGCTTCTAAAGAAAGAACAACATAGCGTAATTTCACAATTATGTTCATTAGAGGTTCGCACATCGAAATCATCTATTTCTCCAGATCTCCAAAAATTCATGGACAACCATTCCAAGGTATTTGAGACTCCCAAAGGCCTCCCACCTATTCGTGATCATGATCATGCTATTCATTCGATTCCAGGAAGTGTTTCTCCAAACATCAGGCCTTACAGATATCCCTATGCCGAAAAGAGTGAAATTAAATGTATGGTTCCAGAAATGTTAGAGGCTAGTATAATTCAACCTAGTCAAAGTTCTTTCTATGCTCTATTAGTATTGGTGCACAAGAAGGATGGACCATGGTGCATGTGTGCAGAATATAGGGAGCTCAACAAGCTCACTATTAAAGATAAATTTCCCATTCATGATATTGATGAATTATTGGATGAATTGCGTGTAGAAATTTACTTCACCAAGTTGGACGTTCGTTCAGGATATCATCAAATCAAAATGAAGACTGAAGACATTCCGAAAACAACATTTAGAAATCATGAGGGTCATTATGAATTTTTGGTCATGCCTTTTGGCCTTACCAATGCACCTTATACATTTTAAGGTTTGATGAATTCCATTTGCAAACCCACCCTTAGAAAATTTGTGCTAGTATATTTTTATGATATACTAATCTACAACAAGTCTTGGAAGGATCATGTTCAACATGTTGATAGAGTGCTCAAACTATTGGAGGAGAAATAATTATTTGAAAAAACATCCAAATGTGTCTTTGGAGTACAAGAGGTGGAATATTTGGGTCATATTGTATCTCATGAAGGTGTTAAGGTAGACCCTAGCAAAATTAAAGCCATTAAGGAATGGAAAATCCCCACATCCACAAAGCATCTGCGAGGATTTCTTGGGTTGACAAGGTATTATTGCAAGTTTTTAAAGAATTATGGGAGAATATCAGCACCTCTAACAACATTACTGAAGAAAGATGCATTTTATTGGACTCCAGAAGCAACAAAAGCCTTTGAATTTCTTAAAGAGGTGATGTGCCAAGTACTGGTCTTAGCTATGCCAAACTTCAAAAAACCCCTTATTGTGGAATGTGATGCCTCAGGAAATAGAATTGGTGTTGTTTTAATGCAAGAAGAAAGATCCATTGCTTTTGAATGTCGTCCAATCAAAGGAAATTATTTACACAAAGATATTAATGAGAAGGAAATGTTGGCAATACTACATGCACTTAAGAAATGGCGACCTTACCTAATGGGAAGACACTTCAAGGTAAAAACAGATCATGATAGTCTTAAATACTTTTTAGAACAAAGATTATCTTCAGAAGAGCAACAAAAATGGGTCACAAAGATGTTGGTTTATGACTTTGAAATCATCTACAAAAAAGGGAAGCAAAATGTTGTGGGAGATGCACTCTCCAGAAAGGATGACGACGTGGAAGCATTACTTTGTGCCATTTCTATTACCCAACCAGATTGGATAAACGAACCAAGGGATGAATGGAAGTGTGGGAACTCATTCAAAAGTTGCAGCAAGATCCCAGTACATCTGATACATTTAGATGCAAAAATGATTCATTATGGTACAAAGCTCACTTATACCTATGTAAGAATTCCCAACTCAAACAAAAGATTCTTTTGGAATTGCACACGTCCCTTACAAGAGCATTCAAGATTTTTAAAAACTTACCACGAGGTTAAGAAGGAATCTTTTTGGAATGGACTTAAATATAATATTCAATTTTTTTTGGAAAAATGTTTGGTTTTCCAACAAAATAAAGTTGAGATAATTAAGACCCCAGGTCTATTACAACCTTTATCCATTCCAAGTCATAGTTGGGAGGAGGTTTCAATGGATTTTATCACAGGTTTACCCAATTATGAAGGAAAGAGTGCCATCATGGTGGTAGTTGATAAACTTACCAAGTATGCACACTTTTGTGCATTATCTCATTCATTTAAATCCAATACATTTTCTACTACATTTATGGAAACAATTCAAAAGCTACATGGAAACCCAAAGATTATTGTAAGCAACAAAGATCCTATTTTCACCGGAAATTTTTGGACGAAATTATTTTCTTGTCTGGGTACTCAGTTAGCTCATAGCTCACCTTTTCATCCTCAATCTGATGGGAAAATTGAGATAGTGAACAAATGTTTGGAAGCATATATTTGTTTCTTTGTATTTGATAAACATACACAATGGGTCAATGGTTTCCTCTGGCTAAATGGTGGTATAACGCTTCCTTCCATACTGCAGCAAAAATGACCCCATTTATGGCACTTTATGGATATCATCCATCGTCCATCACATCATATTTAAGAGAGAATTCTAAGGTTCAAGCAGTGGAAGATCACATCGAGAATCAACAAAATGTTCTCCAACTCTTAAAGGATAACTTGACTTTGGCGTAGAATAGAATGAAACAACAGGTAGATCAACATCGCAACAAAAAATGCTTTGATGTAGGTGACTGAGTATTTCTACGATTAAAACCATACAAAAAAATGTCCCTCAAGCAAGCTAAGAAGGATAATAAATTATCACCAAAGTATTATGGTCTGTATAAGGTGTTGCAAAAGATTGGTACTATGGGAAAAAATTGGAACTTCCTGCATCTTCCCGAGTGCACCCAATTTTCCATGTTTCATGCTTAAAGAAGGTTACATGTGACAAGCTTCCAGTTCAAACAATATTTTCAGAACTTGATGAGGAAGCAAAAATCATATTGGAACCTGAAGCAGTCACTGAAACAAGAACTCGATGGCTACGAATTCGATCAATTTCAGAGTATCTCATCAAGTGGAATAACTTACTGTTATAGACATATTTGGGCACATCAACCCCAAACTCATATGTCGATGATATTAGGGCTCATTAACCCCTAAAATAGTTGTTTTATACCCTAAAGAAGCTTAGTCATCTGAATGCCTCATTCCCCAAAAGTTCCACCTCAGAAATCATCCAGAAAGTGCCTAAATTGAACCATATCTGAAAGCCCTATGTTAGGGTGAGATGCATCTCACCTGCTACATTGTCTAAGTGAGATGCATCGTAGTTTGGCCCTTTAGTAAGTGCGATGGGCGAGGTTGGACAAAATTTTGATACAGTTTGTGAGTTGATTGCTCATGGAATCTTCTAGAAACTTCTCCTGTGCCACTTGCCTCTTTGAATTCGCCCAAGGATGACCAAGGGAACTAGGAAACCATCTCAAATCCCCTCTCTTGTGGAAATAATTTCAACAAATGGAATGGCATTCATCATCCCCATTGATGACTCACCCTCTTGTAATCATCTATAAAAGGATCTCCCATCCAAGAGATCAGAAGGCTGAATTATTCTGAGTTGTAAGGAAGTGCTGCTAGTTTTAGTATTGAGGTGAGAGCATTGTGTTATTGTTGGTGTGTTCTTTATGATTCATGAGGTGAAGAAGGCTTGAAGCTAGGAGGATGGCGCTAGATTAGACTTCTTATGGGTCGTAATTCTCCTTGATATCAATAAATTTCTTCAAGATTTTTCCCAATTGATTGTGTTAACTGTAAATGCATTCATTTGTTTATCATATTTCTGATTCTGTGATGTTTATGCTGTGATGGATCATTATGCTTTGACAGGCCTTTGTTTCTATAACTGTACAGGTACTCTCCAAGCGTGTTAAGTACAGGGAGGAGCAACGAGATTAGCAAAAGGAGAGGGAGGATTCAAGCAAAAGTTACAGGTTGGTCCTCTATCATCTTTCTTCTTATCTATCACTCATAGGAAAGATAATGAATTGCTTTGACTATTGTTTCTAGGTTAGCTACCAAACCTAGAGGGCTAACATTTCTTAGAAAGTCTAGTTTTCCTAGAAACACTTACCTGCTAAATATTCCACATGGGAGGATGAGAATTTTATACAAAATCATCCAGAACTACTCCAGCATTGAGGACAACACTTTTTTGAAGGAGAGGGGCATGTTAGGTACCTATAATACTAGTGTATTCCCTTATTATTATTGTCATTGTAGCCCCTTATTGTTATTGTTGTACCCATGTTGTCCCAATATTATTATTATTGTGCCCCATAAAAGCCCACTATTGTTATTGTTATGCCCTTACATTATTATTTTATGTCGGCTCTGATTATATTGTGACCCCTTAGACTTCTATATATAGAAAGGAGGTCTTGTCATTTATATCATCAAAGAATTGTTCATTTGTGTAATGTAAAGGAGCTTTCCCCTTCGAAGAGGCTACTTTTTAAGTCATTGATATATCTCATTCTTCTATTTTGTGAGCTGGGTTCATAACACATACATCGAGTAAGAATTTCATAGTTGGATCCCTTAGAATGGTAACATTGATACTCAACAAACACACTATATAAAACAATAGATATTTATTGGAAATTGAAAATCATGGGGAAAGTTCTAAGTAAGAGTTTTGAGGCTTAGCAAGAAATTCTTCTTTGCATTCATGAGATTTAGAGAAAAAATAGAAAACTAGATGACAAGGTTTCTATAGTGGATAAGCAAATAACTAACTGAGAAATTTTTAAATTCTGAAGAAGATGTTGAATTTCTTGCCACGATTTAGGTGGAATCGCTATCTACATAACACATTTGTAGGTTTTAATCCCATATAGAATTACCCGCATATGAATTCTAAAAGAAGAAAACAAACAATGGAGAGAACATAAAACATAAAACATATATACACAGAGATTTTCCCCTGGATCCCAAAATCGAGACTACTAGATTGGTTTTTCATTATATTCCTTTCAATGTTACAACACACAGACACACACACACACACATACATATGTATATTTTTACTTTATATTCAAACTACTTATGTGGTATGCTAAAAAAGAAGATATGAATCTACTTTACTCATTAGTGGAAACAAAAATTGATCGATGAAATCCTGAAGCAGAAAAGGAAGATTTTCAATTGCACATAACATAATATTTTTTTGGGGAAATAAACTATTGAAAACCTTGACTATCTATATTGCATTAATTAGAATATTTGAGAAGAAAATACAATGCTTGTTCAACCCGAACAACCTCTGTACAAGTACAAACTATCTCATTGCTTCTCAAACCAGCTCAAGGCAACACTTAGCCAAATCTGTTGTCTGCCAAGCCCCTCCTTTCTTGAGAAATCCTTAATGGAATTAGCCCATATTTAATTGGGAAAATACCTCACCACAACTGCGTAATCCATCATAGGCCTTCTACTGATTGCATGAACCATCTGTACAACTCGAAAAATTATACAACTGATAGTACACTGTCCCTAAAAACTAATATCAACAGGGTCTTCATCTCAACCAACATGAATGAGTTATTTTTGAGTGAATTATCAGCTATATGGTTGGTCACTCTCAAATTTAATTGACTTGAACACTCACTAGTTCCTCCAACAATTAGAACTAGTTTAACTGAATTTAACTCAGTTAAACTGAAATAAATAGTTACAACTGAATAAGAACTCAACCCAGGCCCCTAAAATTTAGGGATCACTCTACATGACTCTAATTAGACTCCCAACTCGAATTTACTGAGCCAACTAAGACAACTTAACTTAGTTAACTGCTACAAGTCGCTATGAGAATAGAATTACAATTTAATTCAAGGACAAATTAAATTAATATTTTTTCTAGATGTTATTTTTAACATTTCTTGTTGCAATTTTCAACACTCCCTCTCAATAAGAAAGGAATTCAACTCTATCCTGATCTAGTACATTTGGAATGTTATGCATGCAACAATTTTCACTGTTGCTATTGCTACTGCAACATCCGCAACTAAAAAGCATCCAAACGAAATAAACTGAATCAACTGTGTCTGCAACTGTCTACTGGGAAAACTGTGTTGCTGCTGACTCTCCTCTTGAGCCTCTTACTCTGCTGTCAACACTACTCTACACTCCTCAATATCTGATTGACACTGATCCTCCTGCTACTAAATACTTTGGGCCCCCGTAGCGAGGTAATGTTCCATGAGACAAAAAACACCTCAATGGTTCCTGCCCAATTTCTGAACTCTTGGGACTATTGCTTCACATCGCCCCACCTCTCACTTGGAGGTACGGTTGCATGTTCTCCCTCTACCTACTTGACTCAAAATTCCCCCCTACTGTAGGTCTCTACTTGAGTGGATGTCTCCACTTGGTCTCCTCTCTACTTCTCTAATTGTGGCTTCTCCACAACTTTCTGAGGCTGCATGTAGAGAGGTAATTCATGCTCCCTCTCAACCACCAAGTCTCTAACCTTTGCCTTTCTCTTCAAAGATTTGCATGCATCTTTGGCCTCAAGAGCATACAAGTTCTTAAGTCACACACTAATAAATTTCATCTATCCTGTGGAAATTTGTCTAAGGAAAACCTTCCCTTTGATAAATATCACAATGTTTGGGTACTCTAGAAACTTAGATCCACGTTGTAACTATCCTATCGTCACAAAATTTTCTGAAAAAAAATAGCTGATTTTAAATCGATGATATCTCCCTCATCTAAACTCTGATTAGGCAATTTTTTTTTTTGAATTTGAGTATTTTTTTCGCGAGGAATCCAAATATGTTATTTGTTTTTGAAAATTTTGCACAAAAAATTTCAGATTTGCTTTGCAAACTTGCCACCCAAAAAAATTCATGCTCCGATACCATGTAGAAATTTCTACAAATATAGCTCTCATACCACGCATATGTTTACTATAGATTCAAACTTCTTATGTGATATTCTAAACAAAATACATGAATCTAATCTACTCATCAATGGAAACGAAAATTGATCGATGAAATAATCAAGCAGAAAAGGATGAATTCCAGTCGCACATAACACAATATTTTTTTTGGGAAAGAAACTGATCAAAACCTTGACTATCTATATTGCCTTAACTAGAAGATCTGAGAATAAAATGCAATGCTTTTTCAACTCGAACAATCTCTGCACAAGTACAAACTATCTCACTGCTTCACAAACTAGCTCAAGCCAACATTTAGCCAAATCTACTGCCTGTCAAGGCCCTACTTCCTTGCGCAATCCCTAAGGGAATTAACCCATAGTTAATTGGGAAAATCCCTCACCAGAAATGTGCAATCCATCATAGGGCTTCTATTGATTGCATGCACCATCTGTACAACTTGAAAAATTATACAACTGATAATACATTGTCCCTAAACTCTAATCTCAATTGGGTCTTCATCTGAACTGGCATGCATGTGTTATTTTTGAGTGAATTATTAGTTATCTGATTGATCAGTACATGTGAGTTAAATCCAATTTAATTCACTTGACCACTCACTAGTTCCTCCAACACTGAGAACTAGTTTAACTGAATTTAACTAAGTTAAAATGAATTAAATAATTACAACTCAATAAGAATTAAACCCGGACCCCTAAAATTTGGGGATCACTCTACATGACTCTAGATAGACTCCCAACTCAAATTTACTAAGCCAACTAAGTCAAATTAACTTATTTAATTGCTACAAGTTGCTATGAAAATAGAACTACAATTTAATTCCTAATTTAATTCAAGGACAAATTAAATTAAAAAATTTTCTAGTTTCTTTTTTAAACATTTCTTGTTGCAATTTTCAACAATATACATGCCGAAGCATTCATAAACCCCAACTCGTTAACCCTGAATTAGAACATAACCATAATTCCCTTGACCAGACCTACAAAATTCCATGGGAATGAAACCATCATACCCAAAACCATGTGTGAAACCCATGCACAAAACCATAGGTAGGTCTGACCCCTTAATATAGGGTAGGGTTAGTCATGGAGATAATATAACACACACCGAACATTCTCCCACTTGTTTTTTTCCTTTCCACATAGGGTGTCACAGGAGAGCTTAGTCATTGCTCCATCCTTGCAATGCCCATTGTTACTCTACACCAAGAAAACTTCTAAGTGCTCACAAATTTCGTCAATGCATCTGCAACATTCTACAAAGTTTCCACCTTTACCAACAACGCCTCTTTGTCGTCAACCATATCCCTCACAAAGTGATACTGAACATAAATGTGCTTTGGTTTTGAATGATAAGCAGTGTTCTTTGCCAAGAAAATTGCACTTTGGTTGTCACAATCTATCCTTATAGCTCGTTGTACTAACCCCATACTTGAACACAATATCTGCAACCAGATTTCTTCCTTGCTTGCATGCTTGGCTGCCATGGATTTTGCCTCTGTAGCTGAAAGTGCCACTATAGACTGTCTCTTGCTCATCCAACTGAATTCACCTCCAAATAGGTTAAACACATACCCACTTGTAGATATTCTCTAATCCAGATCTCTAGCCCAGTTTGTGTAAAGAAAAGCCATGTATGTCCCAAAATCTCTCCAATCCTGGTCTTCCTTTGTATCACAAACCATAATCACTAGTGCCACGTAAATACCTAAAAACTTGCTTCATTGTTGTCTAATTCTCCTTCCCTGGTTTTGACATAAACTTGCTCAATACTCCCACTACATGTGCAATGTCTAGTCTAGTATAGACCATTGCATACATCAGGCTACCGACTACACTTGCGTATGGAAAACATGACATTTCCTCTTCCTCTTCTTGTGTCTTGGGACACTGTTCAACATATAACTTTACACCTACAAGAATAGAAACCTTCACCGGTTTACTATCCTACATATTAAACCTTTGCAGTACTATCTCAACATACTTCCATTGGTTTAACCAAAGCTTCCTTTTTTCCTGATCATGTTTAATTTCCATGCCCAAAATATATTTTGTAGCACCAAGATCCTTCATGTCAAATTTGGAGGAAAATTGGGTTTTCAAACCTAGGATAATTTCTTTGTCATTTTCAATCAACAACATATCATTCACATACAAGACCAAATAATTAACACGGTCACCAATTAATTTAAAATACACACAATGATTCGCGTTGCTTCTGGTGAAGCAAAGTCCCCGTATAAATGTATCAAATTTATGATATCACATCCTTGGTGATTCTTTTAACCCATACAGAGACTTTTTTAACCTGCATACCAGTTCTTTCTTTCCCTTCATCGTAAAGCCTTTAGGTTGCTTCATGTACATCTCTTCTTCCAGATCCCCATGAAGAAATGTTGTCTTCACATCCATCTGTTCTACCTCAAAATCAAAAGCAGCAACAATAGATAAAATTCATCTAATAGAAGCTACATTGGAAACAAGAGAGAGAATATATCACCCAAGTCAATTTGCTACACCTGGGAATAACCTTTTTCTACCAACTGAGATTTGTATTTCTCCACCTTGCCTTCTACATTCATCTTCTTCTTAAACACCCATTTGCTTCCAATGGGTTTCCTTCCAGTCGACAAATCCATCAAATCCCAAGCCTCATTTTTGTCGAAAGATGCCAATTCATCAACCATGGCCTCTTTCTAGAGTTTTCCAGCCTCTGAATCTACTGCCTCCCTGATAGTTTTGGGATCACCATCAGTAACAGATAAATCAAAATTTGAACAGAAAGCATATGAACTATACCTTTCTTCCTACCTTCTTTCTCGAATTGGGCTAGTCGTGGAAAGAATATAACACATACCCAATAACATTACTATTTTTACTTTGCATCTTTTACTTTAGAAGTATTAATGTTGTTATTGCTAAGCAATACAACTATCATTTTTCTTGTCACATCTTAGACATTTTCAACCTTTTTATCTTTTTTAATAGTGGATATCATTTTCTGTGATGGTATCAATAAAAGAATTATGTCCCTTCTACTAGCTTGTTTTCCCAAGTACTAGGAAAATAATAGAAAATAAGACCATATGCTCTTTTTTTCCTAATTGATAGAAAATCATGCTTATCCTAAAAACAAGAAAAAAAATACAATTTGTCCCTCAAAATGAGTTAGAACCTAGTAAAAAATAGGGTTAAAATTTTGACTAAATCTAAGGTTTGATTAACTCTTAAAATATGAAAAGTACAAGGATTATAAAAACCAACATTAAAACAAGACATCTATCCCCAATTATGCAACAATATAAGTGAGTGAAGGATATTTTGCACAATGAATTCTTTTGGGTTAAATATGCAACAAAAACCTAGGGTTTTAGGTTAAGAATATGCAATAAAACCATAGAATTTTAGGTCCCAAAAAGTGCATTAAAATCCTAAACATCTAGAGGTTTTGATGGTTTAAAATTAAATGTATGTTAAACAAAACCCTAAATTTACCCTCAAATATAGAATAGAATTTGAAATTATAAAATATGATTTACTAAAAGGAGAATATTATTACCCACTATATCATTTTGGGAATATGGGGTCAGTTATGGACTCCGTTGAATAAATATAAGTAGATCAAGGGTGATATATCAAGTTTTATAGTATAAACCATAAAAGATCTTCCTAATACCATACTTTCAAGGGAAGTTACTCCACTGTTAACCTTCCAAGAGCTTTGAATGAAGGGTTTTTCATGAAGAAACAAAGATAATGCACCACTACCACTAGAGAAGTACAAAAAAAATCAACAAGATAGAGTGAGACTACTAAACCCTAGCCCAATACCATGATCGACCGAGGGGTTTATCAAATTCCCTGCTCACGTGGAAAAGCATACATTGGCTAAATAGGGAAATCCTTTAAGGCTTGGCTAAAAGAGCATATAGTTGAGAACCAAAATAGTCAAATCTTGAAATCGATTATAGTTGATCATTCCCATAATACCAATTACCTCATCAATTTTGATAACTTAAAAAAAAAAAAAAAATCATCTCCTTTCTACCTCATTAAATCATTAGAGAAGCCCTTGAAATAGAAAAGAAAACAAACAATTTCAATTGAAAAGATGGTTATAAGCTCAATCAATCTTTGAAACTCACTATCCTATATATATCTAGTAATCTCAATTCTCCTACCACTTATAACAAACTTGGTGAAGTAAGAAGTAGGACATCGAGTTGGTGAAAGAAGAAGCAATAATAAGACCTAGTAAAGGAAGAAGTAGTAAGTAGACTTAGCAAGGAGTGATGTCTCTTGTAGGTTGGTGCCTACAAATATTGTTTTTCGTTAACCATATTTGGTTGTTATATATCAAACATATCTATCTATCCATATGGAATATATTATCTCAACTTACTATCAATGTACCTAATAGTCTTGAAGCTCCTAAGACTTTAGGCCTTGGTGGTCTGCTTTGACCACTACTAAGGATCTCCTCCTCAGCAATAATGGCCCACTAAACTACCTCATGAAAATTGCGAGGCATTAAAATCCTCGCCTGTTCTTGAATGTTGCAGTTCATAACATACACTAACTTGTTTACCCTTAATTTTTTTGTGTTCAAGTGTGAGGCATGCCATAGTAAATCCATAAATCTGGCCTCATATTCTATTATGGATCTTCCTCCCCATCTCAAGGCATTGAACTTGTTCAATTTCCCTTTTATAAAAATTTTAGGTAAATAATATTCCTTGAACTTGTCCTAAAAAAACTCCCATGACACTTCTGAAATGTCCATACCCAATTGTGGTAGAAGTGTCTTCCACCATAACAATGTGTTTCCTTTTCTAGCCATGCTTCAACTACTTTGATCATTCATAGACCCTAAAAATTCCATAAATTTTAAATTCTCTAACTCCCTATGCATATGGTTTCTAGTTTGGTTTTTAGACCCTTCTGCATGCATTGATGTTCCTCCCTAATCCCACTCCAAGTGGTTCATTAAGGTGTCTGACATTATTTGAAAAAAACACATCATGTTTAATGCTTCTCCTATACAAATATGTTTCTATTCTAGCACATTCTCTTCATCTCTAGGAGGGGCTATGCGAGTAGTCTGTGAAGTAAGCACAATGCTACATCCTCTTGTAGCTCTACCCCTTCCTCTTCCTATTCTATCAATATTACCTATCATGACAAACTATCGACAAAATGCAAAAATTATAATGGTTCCATGGCTCCAGTGCACAAACCATGCTTTGATACCACATGTAATGCTTATTGTAATAACCTTAAAATTTTACTTCTTTTTTTTAAAATAAAAAAATATATATATTTAGTATATCTAAAATAAATTTTCAAATTAATGTATCTTTTAAATAGTTGTCTAAAACTATATGATCAACCAATAAAAAATTTCAACAACTAAGTATACACATCATACCATATATAATAAACCCATTATAAATCCTCTCCTTATCCCATATATAACTATGATTCTATTACAATAACTATATGATAACTTATAATTAATGAACTATATAATTTTCTACTCAATTAAATGCCAAAATCATTTAAAATCTATAGTAACAATTTAATTATTATGTTATAAAATGGATTATTCTAAGTCACCACTTATTATAAAAAAATGCATTACATTGCAACGATTATATATATATATATATATATATATATATATCGTTGCAATGTAATGCATTTTTTTTATAATAAGTGGTGACTTAGAATAATCCATTTTATAACATAATGATTAAATTGTTACTATAGATTTTAAATGATTTTTGCATTTAATTGAGTAGAAAAATGCATTACATTGTAACGATTATATATATATATATATATATATATATATATATATATATATATATATATATATAACTTCTTTATCCAAATTTAGTGATAACTTCTAATACATATGTGTGTTTTGCAGTGGGGTTTAAAGAATTAATTTTCTCTTCACAATTTTTTACTCAACTCTTTTTACATAAACACATATTGTTATTTCATAGAACTAAATTCAAGTTACCCACATTTAAAATGATTGGATAGTTTTAAGAACATAAGTACATATATATTAAAGAAAAATGTTAATTACTCTAAACCACTTAGTCTTATTAATCTTAATTCAAATCTCATGTGTGTGTATGTATATATATATATATATATATATATATATATATATATATATACAATCTTTTAAATCGTATTATAGCTCTATTATTTATTCTAATTAAAATTATAATGATACAAACAATGAGAATTAAGTCAACGATTTATTATTACAGATTATAAGATTAAAAAAATAAATAAAAAGGAAATATAACATGAAATGCATTGTGTTGGAAATATTGGTTTTGGATTTTTGATGCCCAGTTTGGATACCCTATATTTGAAGACATTTTTACTCTAATTTCCTAGCTCAAATTGGAGATATGATATGTGGTTGGAACTCTTATTTTAATACAATTATAATGGTATATATAACTCCCTCTAACTCCATATGAATAAGCAGATATGAAAGATTTCATCAGGATGACCCAACCAAAATACAAGCTATCAAACCCAACCATTTTTACAAATTGGATCCATAAATGACCTTAGAAACACTATTAATAATGGGTATATGAGTACATTTGAAGTTTATCCAAGAAAAAACATATTGGAGATGCGCAAGGGGAGATGAGGAATATTTTTGGGGTGATTTTTGGAGTTTAAATTTGGAAGCAAAAATGTGATTTATGGGGTGAATGAGTCATTGTTAGGTCCCTATAATATTAGTGTAGCCCCCACATTGTTATTGTTGTGCCCCCATAGAAGACCACTATTTTTCTTGTTGTGCCCCATATAAAGACCATTATTTTTATTGTTGATCCCTTACATTATTATTATTATGTAGGCCCTAATTATATTTTGACCCCTTAGGCTCCTATATATACCAAGGAGGTCTTGTCATTTAAATCATCAAATAATTGTTCATTCATGTTATGTAAAAGGAGGTTTTCCCCTCGAATAAGCTTAATCTCAAGTCATAAAACTATTTTTTATTCTAATTTTATTATATAGTTACATAACATTTGGTATCAGAGTTTTGGATCCTAGGGCTTCATTGCTTCAAACAGGTCATCTTGTAATTTTCACTATAAAGTTTTTCATATGAGGCTTTAGAATGTGAAAATTTTATCACATGGATTAGAAATCATGGTGAACTTAGTGTAAAAATTTCAAATCTTGGTTCGCTATATTTTCATATTTATTGCCCAAGGATTTTAGGGTTTCTACGTGCTCTAGAATTCAATCTCAAATAGGAAACTTAGGGAAAACAACATAAATTTCTCTTCGAGCATCTGATTTTAATTTTGTAAATAGTTACTAAATTTGAATGGAATTTAGTTTCTTTGGGAAAAATTACAGGGCCAAAGGTCATAAAAGTGACACGTGGTAGTCCATACAAGTCCATAATCCAGTAATCCCTGGAGATTTTGTATAGATTTCTCTTGAAGAATCCAATTTAAGTCTAAGTTGCAGGGTATGAAATAAGACACATAAAACTACCTCAGGATGAACTTTCATACCTTGGGATGTTGAAATTACAGAGATACAATGTTGGAATTATGGCTAATGTCTTGTCCTTGATAACAACCTACTTGATAAAGATGTCAACATTGCGATAACATGATGATTATGGAACTTATGTAGACTAGTACAAATGTTACAAGTGATATAGACAGAGAAATAGTTCATAGACAGATGGATGTTAAAGGTGAAGTTTTAGAAAGTATACGTGGATCATATGCAGAAGGGTCACATACATACATAGGTCCCGTAAGACAAAGTCGCATACAAAATTCAAACCATGGTATTTTGGATAACAGGGGTCATTATGATGGTATTAGTCCATAGTAATTAGAACAAAAATGATTATTTGATCCCGTCAAAGAATACCAACGACATTACCGAGGGATTTACCTAAGGTATTGGCTAAGACAAAAACTATATAATTAGGAGATGGAGACCAAGGTGTTAGGTGTGCAAGTGATGAATTGTTTATGAATGGTTTGATTTGAAATAGGTGTGCAACAAGGAGCATGGAGATGGCTCAAATCTGATAGATCTGAAAGGAATACATATTGCTTGGTATATTTATGTTTGTAGTTAATATTGATAGATCTATGATGATATGAATCTTCATATAATGATGTATGATTGTAACAATAGAGTGTTGAGATTTGGGTTTGACAGATGTTGCGAAGGTATGATTCAATGATTTTAGATATATACGCAAGTTTGCTTCTGAATGGTTGCGTACATACATGGATCCATTTTGTAGGGTCACGTATATATTTGAGATATGGTTTGTAGTTTGTTGAGATTTGTACGTGGGTGTTATACATGGTAGTTGTGTACATACACTGATACATTTCATTGATGTCACGTATAGATTCTATGGTTTGCAATGAGACTTGATGATAAAATTTGATGAGTTCTTCTCTGTTTGTTGTTGTCTGCCAATGATGTCTCTATCTTGATAATATGTATCTGAAAGTGATGATTGAGTTAAATGTGGAATGGTAATGATGCTATAATGTGGTGATATTTGATTGGTTTAGTGATCAGTGATTGGGTGAGCTGATTTGTGACTGGTTCAATGGTCTATGAATGGTTCAATGATTGATTGAATCTTATAATTATTCATGATTCAATTTTCAATAGTTTAATATCTCTACACAAGTGTTATATAGAGGAAGCATATACAATAGCGAGTTTTATTCAATATAGTTGTGTATAGACTCTGATATTTGTTTGGTCGTGTTGGGTTATATTAGAAAATTAGAAAGGTAGAAAGATTTTCTTATTCTTTGATAATTACTTGTGATGTTTCTTATTGTTACAATTCTTTATATCTTCTTTCCTTTAGTTCATCAAGCAATTACCAAAGCAGTAGTACATAAAACAATAGACACAAGATGAAGGCACTATGCCAAGGAAAAACCCCCCTCGAGGGAAAAACCAAGTAAATAAATTCTTCCTTTCAATTATATTCATTGAGACTCTTCACCCTAGACCAAGAAAAGACCTTTCCTCCACACCAATTTAACCTCCTATAATTTTGACCCCTTTCCAGCAACTTCAACTAGGCAACAACTTCCGACAACTAGCAGCTTTTAGAAACATAGAAACTTGGAAGAATTCGATCTCCCAATCTAGGAGATGAAACAGAGAGAGACAAAGACACCAAAATTTTGATATTTCCTTTCTCTTTAGACTTCCCAAAATTTGCATTCACTTTGGCTTCCCGACAACATATTTCACACCTTTTTCTAGCTACAAAAGAACTTTGTGCTCTTACCTAGCTACAAGAGATATTGAACTTATGTTTGTTAATGATGCTCCAAATTAATTCGATGAGCTTGTATTTATCGGCTCCATGTGAGGCCGAATAGGGTTCTTAGGCCGAATTTATATTCTTCTAAGCTGACATGGTGTGGAGGATACATAAATCATATTTGACTCAATACTTAACCTTTCTACATGATTCAAAAGCCCAAGAAGGGTCTCTTTAAAAGTACAATAACTCTATTGACTCAGAATAAATCCTAGAATTCCTAAATTTGGACTTTGACCTTAAACATGGTGACCCAAGCATGAAACCCATGCTTTAATAAGTCACAATAATAATAATAATAAAATTATTTTTCTTTATTCTTTTGACAAGTACAATACATGATGACTCAAGTACATTAATGAAGACCGAACATTGTTACATTTTCCAATAGTCCCTCTTAACTTGGGAGATATTCATAATGTACAAATACAATGGAAGATCTCAAACTATACGAACCATGAAGAAATTTAGGCATCGTAATGCCATGGGCTAGATTCTTGACGAGGGAAATCTATCCAAGTGGTCTTTGAACAATTTAGGCACCACAATGCGACAAGCTAGATTCCTGGCTAGGGAAATCTATCCATGTGGGAATAATATGGACTCAACATTTCAACCCCTATAGGTATCATCAGGCTTACTTTCCAACCACTAACCCAAAAATCTGTGTATCTAAAACATAGCTCAGTAACCAACACCACCTTTCCAACTTTGGGACCCAAACATCAACACAAAGTGCTGGCCAGATCTCTTCCCAGGAAATCCTTCACTCACAAGGCCTCAGAACCCTTGATCCAATAGACCAAGGATGAACAATCTCTCCTAATAAAACTTATTGTTAACAAACATGCGATCAAAACCTTCGAGAGATTCACGTCTACAAACATAATATTCCTCAATTATATACTTTTCTTTCCTACTTCTCATGAAACAACATATCCTAAAAAATTCATTTTTTAATCAAAACCAAGGGAGATATCTTCTATGAAGGATTCCTTTGGGAGATCAACCTCTTCTTCTTCATCATTGGAGAATATTTCGTGGTTTTCAACCATTTCGTCATAGTTATTATCATCCTCATCATGATTTTCACATCGAGAATCTTCACCATGTTGAAGATGGTGTACATGCACAACTTAAATAGCAAGTACAACCAAAACTATAGAAGCATGAAGTTAGCCATATCAGAATCACAGAAGCATTACAATATTATATATATCAGATACCTAGACTTTATTCCAAACAAGAGATATATACTCTTCAACATCTTGCTAGGGACTTTGTCATAAAACCTAGACTACTTCACAACAAATTTCATTCTCTAAGGTTTCAATGTTCCTTCCAAAGGTATGTCCTACCTTGCTTCAACATATAGAAAACCCTAGAAAAAATTCAAACAAATATCTGCATGTGATCGACATCAGTGTGTATGTCTGACAAGATGTGTGCTCTCCTAGCACAATGTTGTTGCCAACCATTAAGATCGACAATTGACTTATGCATGGTGATGAACCTGGAGAATAACTTCCACATGACTGTCTCGAGACGCAGTACTTCATCAAGTATTGCTTTCTTCAACTCTGCCCTGGTGGATTCTGTAGAATACTCTTCACCCTTCTTGGCCGCTTGTAGCTCCTTAGCCATGCGCTCATTCTCAGCTATCAAGAATCTTACACTTGAGTTGGTGGCTTCGGCATATGCCTTTGTAGCATCGGCCAATGCAGCTTGATGTCTGTGCACATCAGACACAATCACTTGTTATTCAAACTACACAGGAGATACATGGACATCCGGAGTAAGCACTCTGTGTGAGTGCACAACTATGTGTTGTGACTCATCCAAGGATATGTTGTGCACATCTGCTTCCATATTGTCCTCAAGGATTTCAGTGTCTCCCTGATTGCTTGGGACTTACTCTGCTCCCAGATGTGGTGAAGCTGGTGGGGTGACCCCTTTGTGTTTAGGCATGAGGTCAATGTATTGATCTAGCTCGGGCTAAACCACATCCATGTCCATATGTTACAACACATGTTCGATCTCTTGAGAAAAGTCCTGCTCCTGCGACTTCTCACCCTGTTTGTTATCTGCCAGCTGTTCGAATGAATCAATAACCTGTATGGGTGCAGTTTCATCAATGTGTGCATGTTGCGCCTCCTACTGTTTTTGTTCGTCCTACACTTCCTTCTCTCTTCTGCATATCTCTTGTTATTCCCTTAATTTTTGCTTCAATTCCTGCAACTCCTTTTTCTTCCTCCTCCAGCTTTTTACTTCTCCCTCTGTCTTTGTGTAATCCTTCTGTTGCACTAGCGCCTCTTCGCTTCAATATCCAAAGTTTCTCTTAATACAAGAGCATCTTCTTTGAACTTGTAGCTTTGCTTCACCTCTGCACTATCGGAAACCTTCCTCTTGCCTTTGTAAAGTGCATGTCTTCTATCCTCTGCTGTTGCTGATGTTGCTTCTATCTGGGATGTTGTTTTCTTCTGCGCTGCTAACCATTCTACAACCATTCCAACTGGTTCATTGAGCCTTGAGAAGTTATAGTAGTATCTCCATGGATCTTCCTGAGGACAATGACATGCCCAGTGGATCCAAGGATGATACACTCGTACAATGGTATTCCACTGAGCGATGTGGGTCATATGGATTGAAACTTCTGGTGCCGAAGGTGAGTCTATTGAATCCCTCTATCTCAGCCTCGGCATGCTTGAGATTTTGTATCTCATACAACCCGATCTGCAAAGGAAGAGTGGACCAAGGTACCTTCTTCTTCTGGTGTAGTCTTAAAACCCTTTGAAGATGTGGTATGCAACCTCTTGCATGACCAAATTATCCATGGAAAACATCAGTAAAACATGCGGAGCCTTCTTTGCGTTGTACATCCGGATGAAGGTGCCATGGGGTGAGACATACCAATCTGCTATGTTTACCAATGCGTCTGTCGCTTCTTGTGACATGCAAGGTGGATCCTGTTCAAATATCATCCTATAAACCGGGGTGATGAAGTGGTTTGATAGCTATATTACAACTCCACAGAAGCTACATTCAGAGAACAACCTGCAATAGGTGTGCACATAGATTTTTGAAGGTGTTCATGCCCAACCCAAGACATGGAACTACTGATGGGCACATATTGCATCAAGTATGTAACTAGACATGAATAACTTTGCTTGTTGACCTTTGGGCGGATGTTGGGTATCTGCTAGTTGTCCCTTCATCTGGAGAGCCAACATGTCAGACCAATTGAAAGGTCTTCCTTCGTTCACCAGCTGATCCAACACAATCACCCAACTCTGTGGGAAGGTCTCTTTGCTCTCTTGGTCGTATAAGCAACATGCGAAGATGACCAAGAGATCATAAGCCTTCTGCAGTATCCTTGTCTTGTAAACCTGGTTGGGTGTTGTCCTGAACTTAGATGGCTCTTTCACCCAGCTCTTCAATATGTCTCTTGAGTTTGCACTGCTGCTGGCCCTGGTGAAGGGTGCATCCATTATGATCATCGACTGCGGAAAGTGATACATCACCTGAAAGTCCTTTGCCCTGAAGGTAGCAAGTTATGTTCCACTAACACTACTCAACACCATTGTCTCTAGATCAGTATGCAAGACAATCTAGAAGATCATGTCTGTGGAAATGTGGGATACCTGCATGCAACCCGATACAAGCCAGACTTGTGTATGTTTACATAGACTCTACAGTCCTCCATATTCTCCTCAAACGTACCTGAAAAATATGTCGTTGATGTCCTTCCATTTGATATTGATCTCCTTGTATATGAACAACTTAGTATCTTCATAGATGGGAAAGCTCATAGACACTTGCTCGACCATATCTCCAGATGCGCTCTCAATGGTGTCCTTTGACCCTGCTCTCTTAGAAGCCATTGTACCTGTACTGTTGAGAGACTACTAAGCACTTGTGATACCTGGAGACAGAGCAACACTCATGGAAAGCATAATTTTAGTTGAAAACCAAAAGAAACTTGAGGACTGACATGCAACACATCTGGGTGACTAACTAGAAGATTTGTGCAATTTTCACTGGGAGGCTGGGAGACTGACTGTGAAAACTACGCAAAAAATAATCCAGACTATCAGTGAGTTAACTAACTGTTGAAACTACACAGAGCATAGTCTATCTTGGCCTGCTAAGGACTGAAACTGCGTAGTTTCAGTCAGCATGACTGCAATCCGAGAAAATTGCGTTGCACAATTCTGGGGGTCAACTGAGGCACTGCCTCTCAGAATTGCGTAGAGCACACTCTAGGAGGCCAGTGTGAGGCAAGCTCTATGCAATTTTGGGGATCAAGGAAAGGCTTTCCATCCCAGAAATTCAAAGTGCAAGCCTGGTAAGGGAAAGTCCGAGCCAAGGCAACTCAGACTTGCCAACGGGTGACTGAAAAAAATAAGGACTGAATGCATGTGTGAAATTGGGTGCAAACATGAGTGAATGAACATGCATGCAATCAGTGAGTGCAGGATTTAGTAAAATAGGAAAACAATGAAGTGTGTGAAGCGAGTCACCGCAACGACGACTGTTAGTGCAGAAACAATGTCATGCATGTGACAGCAAGGAGATGCAATGAAAAACTTGAAACAATGCTTCTACAAGCTAACATGCATTAAAATGACAACAAGCGTTCAATAAAACCAAGCAAAAAACATTCACACAAACCAAAACACAAAAAGTGACAAAAATGCAGGAAAAGACATGAAAGGCAGACTTACCCAGAAAATGTTGAGCTGAGTGTGCCGAAGTTTCTAGATTTGATGGGGAATGCTAGAAATCCAAGAATTAAGTGAGGAATGAGCTCTGAAGCATAGAATAAATAGTTTTGACATGATTGAGGCTTGTGATGTGCATGCCACAAATCTAGGAAACAATGACACTTGGTAGGAGGTTTCTAAAGTGGTTTTTTTCATGTAACCCACAACTGCTAAAAATATATCCCTAAAATCTAGGGATGCTCTCTACTTTTTTGCTTTTTTCTTTTTCGAGAAAAAGTTTCCCATGCATGCAAAGCAAGATTGCTAAGTCCTAGAGGGAATCGGTCAACTTGGGTGCACATGCAATGGACTGCAAGCCTCTGGATGACTTTTGTGTAGTTTCTGGGTTGAGTGGCTCTGGCTACCCCTCAAACTCTGCGCAATTTATGGATTAAAGCCAAGGCTACCAGCCAAAATTGCGCAAATTTTGAGACCAAGCCCAGTCATCGGTTGCTTTGCACAATTTTCAAATGGAAGACACTCTGATTGCTCTGCGCATTTCTGGAGAGTAGCACAATGCCTTGATGCTCTGCGCTATTCTGGATAGCAAGGTTAGTTTCCCTCCAGTTATGTGCAATTATCCAAATAAGCACAAGAGCCAGTTGAAGACCAAGTCATGGGATGTCAGCTTGTGAGTGAAAGGAAAACAAGTTAGCAAACACAAGTTGATAAGCCAAGAAACTCAACTGGAAGCATATGTACCTAGGAAGTGCAAGACATGTTGCTAAGGAAGGTTGGTAGGGAGGCTCCAAAATGAAGCTAAGGAAATATTTTGGAGGATGGTTGTAGCCGATACAACATTGATAACACACTGGTAGAACTCTAGCTCTTTGAATGGACCTTGTTTCGTGAAAATCAAGTTTAACTCCTCTGGAAGTATTGTTCAATTCTCTGATCATTGTGGTTTCCACACTAGATTGAGTGAAAGATGTAGCACTTACCATGCTCTTGATTGGTCAACACACATTCCAAGCCAGGTCAACTTAGTTGTTTCAATTGGGGATGAGGGGTATATTGATGCGCAATTAATATGACTAGCAGAGTTTAAGTTTCATCTCTGGTGTTTCTCCACTGCCAGCAGGCTTGGACAGTACGCTGGCAGAGTCATGCAGGAACACAAGCGTCGCTTTTCTGCCAGTGAGCCTGGTCAGTACCTCGACGGAGTTACTTGCATCTCCTCTCCGTGCAGGAAGCTTTTCTCTTCTTTTGCCTTATTCATTTTTTCATAATTTTCAAATTCATTTTTCAAAGAACTGTGCATAGGCACTTATTTATTTCAGAGGAGGAAGAAGGATCACGACTTATTGAGAGCAAAAGAGGTTGTTCCTTCAAAGAAGTATGTTATTTATACCTCTGACATAGTTGTTAAGGTTTCCCCCCTCACCTTACTCTACTTGACTGAGTTGAAAAGGATTAATCGAAAACAACTGACTAGAGTAGGTGGTACTAGTTAGAGCACAAGTGTTGTGTTTTCACCAAGATTCACTTCGAATAGAATGCATTTTCCATTGGTGTATCATTGATTTAAGATAACAAGTCTGCATAAAGAGAGAGGATGCCCGATGACCAAGTGTTGATATTTTACAAGTCCTCTTGTACTTTACCCTGCTTGTCTTAAGAGTCGCACATAGTTTCATGCAAAACTATCCTACGTACGTAAACAAGCAACACGACAATAAAGCAAAGAGAATAATAAAATGCGAAAGAAAAGAAAGTAATCAAAGTAGGAAAGCAAGAAAACAACAAAAAAATAAAGAAATAAAACATTCATGCAAGCAAATACTACTCCTACTCCTAAGCTAATGATGCATGGGTCTGCTCACGTGAAGTGATATTTCCAATGCAGGCACTGGTGAATTGGTTGACCCATGTTGGTGAAGGCATGGTTCACGAAAAGAAAAGTTAAGTGAACCAACAAACATGAAAGATATAACAATGAATTCCAACACACTCTGAGCTTAAACTCGTCCACAGAAAAGAAAAGAGTGAAAGTGCATGACAAGCACTATATGGACTTACCATGGTGCTGTGATACACTGCATGTAGATGATAATCATTGCACTCTCTTGACTGTGACAGACAAGAAAACATGAGAAAGAGAGACAACTTACGTCTTTCAAGTGTGCTTGTTGTGTATGACTCCTCTAAAGCATGAGCAATGGGATCATGTGATTTGGGTGGAGGAAGTGCAATATGTGTGTTGGATTGATATTCAATGCATACAGATGAGTGATGAGGAGCCTTGGGTACTTCAAAATTTTCCTGATCAGAAGTGAAACTAATCTCAACACAACGAGGGCCTGACATAACCATTAAATCGGGTTGAAGTGCCTCGACAGCCTGTGGGGTTTCAACTTCAACGAGAGATATATCATCATAAACAGGTGCCCTTGAAATATCAATAACAATTGAATCAGCGTAATCGAATATAGGAGTAAAGAGATCATGACAATTACGATCAAAAGAATCAATGAGTTCATTGACATTCTCATGATCTGATGAATCATATAGATGGGTAGATGAGAAGCAAGAATGTTCACCCTTTGCGTTTCTGGAAAAATTAGATGAAAAATCGAGTGGATTTTCAATGAAAAATTTGTCCTCTCTGTTATAAAATGATGCACTGACATTGGGTGTGTTTTGCGAATGACCAGAAGTAGATGCATCCGTGAATGGATTTACACAAGGAAAATCAAAGATAGCAGAATCACCAAATATGTCAGGAAAAACCGCAGGAGGCGCAGACAGAAGGAGATCATCCTTCACCGCGGGTTCAAGATCATATTCCCAGTCAGACTCATTGTGAATGAGAGCACGGGTTGGTTGTGCAACACCAACTCCATTGATGACTTGATCCTTGTTCACAACAGGTGTAGAGTCCAGAATGGAAGAACACAAGACAACATAATCTGGAGGATCAATAGAATGCGGGGACAAAGGTTGGGGTAACAAGTGCATGTGACAACCCATGGGATTACCAACAAAATCTCTGCAGAAATTAAGAGTAGTGAGGGTGGGAGAATGTAACAGTTGAATAGTATTACGTGCACACTCTCCCATACCACTCTACAGGGGTGGAGATACTTGATGAGGGCAAGGCGAGCAGTCAGTTGTGATAGCAACTGTGTCCTCTTGTGATTATGTAGCTCCAACCGAAGTATGTTGAGGGGGGTTTCAACTTTTTATTCACTTTAAGAAAGAGTGATTTGTGACAGATGTACTCATATATGTCCATAAGATATTGGAATTTCATCTGAATTTTCGGAGCTTAAAAAGAGAGTATACGAAAGCACGCCAAAAATTCCGTTAGCGATTCATGCGGGGACTTTCGTTGTTTTAACATATTCTTATCAAGTGCTTCAGGATCAAAATGATGAAAAATAGATTCTATTAGATCATTGAACTGCTTGAATGAGTGCATGCAATTGGGAGGCAGTTCACAACACCATAGTGATAGGAATTCATGAAGTGTGTGTGTAGGGAACACACTGACCTATACTTCATCAAAACCTTACACATTCTCCATGAATGAAAGGAAGTCATGTAAGTGCTTAGGCCAGGCCACTTCACCTTCACCATCATATGTGAGTTCAGATAAGTCATTAAAGAACCCCTTCTTGACTTCAAAGGGATGTCCATTGGACAAACATTGTGGAGGGTTAACTATAACAATATCCATGATAGATGTGCGAAGATTCAAAACAGGATGTGAGGAATCATCTTGTCATATGGCCCTCCTTCTAGCGCTCGAAATGTTGATGGTGTTCGAAATGTTGACGGTGCTGGACCCGCCAACATGTCAGGGGATATCCCTGGTATGAAGTCCCAACTAGACCTCACACTGTTTGTTGTAGGGGTCCCAACAGTGGGTAGTACGGTATCGCCTTGACTGCGGTTACACACAGAGGTAAGTAAGATGTCCTTGTTGGAAGCAAGGGTTTGACCTTGCAGTAAGTCAAGGAAGATGTATGAAAGGCTATAACACACGGAAGGGGAGAAGAGTGTGCCCCTTAGAAGGCTCTGATACCATGCAACTTGAAAGGGAACACATGAGATGAAAGACATCCCAAGATGGAAAGTAGGATAACCGACGATCAAAAGTGATGGATTATACCAACCACACACTTCTATAAGATTCTTACAAACACATATGGAATAGTCCATACATACATGCGTAAATTACAGCTACATACATCATTTGATTAACCAGGATAGCCGAACTACAATAACAATATATGCATGAAACATTTTTCCTTTGTTATATTAAAAGAGTGAAAGATCCAATCATACATACAACCATGACAACCACTAGCCCTGATAGTGGAACATTACAGTCGTTGCTGCCTGCTCCTCCAAAGAGATGTACTAGCTCTGCACTATGGAGAAGCCAAGGCTCGTAACAATACACTCTAAGCTTTCTCTAAGTTATACCTATGAGAAGCTTGGCTCCCAAAAGCCTATACAATGAGTTATGACGTCCTATATATAGAAAAGGGTGAGGTGACCCTTCAAATTCCCCTTTGAGACTCTTCAACTACGCTCATGACTCTTTAACTTACACATGACTGTTTACATTCTACTATTGACACTTGGTCTTTCAATTTGAAACATGTTTACAATACAATCTACACATGTACCCATGTCAAGAATAAGCTTGAGTAAGCCACACAAGACATCTCTAAGACTCGGACAACTGTGGGAAGGCCAACTCATCGACATCCTCTTGATGATCGATGGTGGTGAACTGATTCCAAGCTTGGTAGTTTGTTATGGTGTCCGCGTACTCTGTGATAACATCCTTCTAAAAGTGAAGTCTTGCCTCCATTGCACCTGGGTACATTGATTTGGCACCTCTGTCCAACTCGTTAGATAACATGCGCATCATGGTCTTGAGTACAACTATACCAATGACATATTGGTGCATAATGTATGTGCTCATCTGCAAGTCTACGCTGGTGGCTATGCACATCAACTAATCGAAGTACATGTCGAACTTGAATCAGACTTGGTTCTTTACTTTCATCTCAGCAAGTGTGCCAATGGATGGGATTTCATGCGTGTGCACAATGACATCCATGTTTCTGAACACTTGTGCATGTGAAGCCTGTAGGATGGTGATGAGTTGTCAGAGTTCCTCATAGATATGGATTTGACTTCGGATGTGTGCCTTCAACTCCATTACCTTTGGCTTCATCACCTCTGGCAAGTGCAACGGGGCTCCCTTGTACCTCATTGTCCATATCTTCATTTGATCGACAAAAGCGTGTATGTCTGACAAGATGTGTGCTCTCCTAGAACAACACTGTTGCGAACCATTAAGATGGACAACTAACTTATGCACAATGACGAACCTGAAGTACAAATTCCACATGATTGTCTTGAGAGATGACCCTTCATCAATTATCACTTTCTTCAACTCTGCCCTAGCGGATGTTGTATCCTACTCTTCTCCCTGCTTGGCCGCTTGTAGCTCCTTAGCCATGCGCTTGTTCTCATCTATCAAGAATATTACACTTGAGCTCGTGGCTTCGACATATGCCTTTGTAGCATTGGCCAATGCAGTTGGATGTCTGCGCACATCAGACACGATCACTCGTTAACCAAACTATGCAGGAAATACATGGAAATCTGGAGTGGGCACTCTATGTAATTGCACAACTCTGTGTTGTGACTCATCGAATGATATGTTGTGCACATCTCCTTCCGAATTGTCCTAAAGGATTTTAGTGTCTCCTTGATCTCTTGGGACTTTCTCTACTCCCGGATCTGATGAAGCTAATGGGGTAAACCCTTGGTCCTTAGGCATGAGGTCAATGTCCTGAGCTAGCTCAGGCTGAACCACATCTGTGTCCATCTATTCCAACACATGTTCGATCTCTTGAGAAAAGTCCTACTCCTGCGACTGCTCACCCTGTTTTTTGTTTTCTAGTTATTCGGATGAATCAATAACTTCTATGGGTCTAGTTTCATCAATGTGTGCATGCTGCACCTCTTGTTGTTCCTGTTCCTGTTATGCTTCCTTCTCTCTTCTACGCAACTCTTGTTCTTCCCTTAGTTGTTGCTTCAATTCCTTTTATGTCTCCTCCATATTTTTCTTCTCCCTTTGTCTTTTCAAAATCCTTCTGTCATGTTGTCGCCTCTTCACTTCAATCTCTAAAGTTGTTATCAATACACTAGGATTTCCTTTGAACTTGCAGCTTTTATCTGCCTTTGCAATGTCGGAAACCTTCCTCTCGCGTTTTTCAAGCACATGTTTGTTGCTCTCTCCTACTACTGATATTTCTACTCTCTAGGATGCTACTGCCTTCTACGTTGCTAATCATTCTACAACCATTCTGACCGATTCATTGAGCCTTGAGAAGTTATAGTAGTATCTCCAAGGGTCTTCCTCAGGCCAATGACACGACTCATGGATCCAAGGATGATACACTCTTATACAGTGGTCTTCCACTAAGCCATCCATGTCATACGGATTGAAACTTCTGGTGTCAAAGTGGATCTCTTGAATTCCTCCATCTCAGCCTCATCCTGCTTTAGATTCTGGATCTCATACAACCCGATCCGCAAAGGAAGAGCGGGCCAAGGTGCTTTCTTCTTCCTGTGCAGTCTTACTAACAAACCTGTCGAGATGTGGTATGGAACCTCTTGCATGACCAACTTATCCATGGAAAAATTTTGTAAAACATGCAAAGCCTTCTCCACACTATAAATCCTGATGAAGGTGCCAAGTGGTGAGGCATACCAATCTGCTATGTTTACCAATGTCTCCATCACTGCCTGTGACATGCGAGGTGGATCTTATTCAAATATCATCCTGTACACCAGGGTGACGAAGTGGTTTGATAGTTGTATTATAACAACATGGAAGCTGCATTCGGAGAACAACCTGCAATAGGTGTTCACAGATGTTTTTGAAGGTATCCATGCCCAACCCAAGTGAGGGAACTGCTGACGGGCACAAATTGCATCAAGTATGTAAGAGGACATGAATAGCTTTGCTTGTTGAACTTTGGGGGGATGTCGAGCATTTGTTACTTATCCCTTCTGCTGGAGAGCCAACATGTCAGACCAATTGAAAGGTCTTCTTTCGTTCGCTAGATGATCCAACACAATCACCCAACTCTATGAGAAGGTCTCTTTGTTCTCTTGGTTGTATAAGCGTCATGCGAAGATGACCAAGAGATGATAAGCCTTCCGCAGTATCCTTGTCTTGTAAACTTGGCTGGGTGTTGTCCTGAACTTAGAAGGCTCTTTCACCCACCTCTTGAAGATGTCTCTTGATTTTTCACTATTACTGGGCCTAGTGAAGTGTGCATCCATTGTGATCATCCGTTGTGGCAAGTGATACACCACCTGAAATTCCTTTTCCATGAACTTAGCAAGTTCTATTCCACTGGCACTGCTCAACACCATTGTCTTGAGATCAATATGAAAGACAATCCAATGGATCATGTCCGCGCATGGAAATGCGGGATACCTACATGCAACCTGGTACAAGACATACTTGTGTATGTTGACATAAACTCTACATTCCTCCAGATTCTCCTCAAAGGTAGCTGAAAATATGTCATTGATGTCCTGCCATTTGATCTTGATGGTATCTTCATAGATGGGCAAGCTCATAGACACTTGCTCAACCATATCTCCAGTTGCGCTCTCAATGGTATCCTTTGACCCTGCTCTCTTGGAAGCCATTGTACCTCTACTTTTGAGAGATTGTTGAACACCTATGATACTTGGAGACAGAGAAAAACTCATGGCAAGCATAATGTCAGTTGAAAACCAAAAGAAACTTGAGGACTAATATGCAACACACGTGGGTGACTGACTGGAAGATTTACACAATTTTCACTAGGAGGCTCATAGACTGACTGCCAAAATTATGCAGAAAATAGTTTGGACTACCAGTGAGCTAATTGACTACTAAAGCTATGTAGAGCATAGTCCAACATGGCTTGCTAAGGACTGAAACTGTGCAGTGCATAGTTTTAGTCAACATGACTACAACCTAGGAAAACTTCATTGCGCAATTCTAGGGGCCAAATGAGGCACTTCCTCTCAGAATTATGTAGAGCACACTCTGGGAGGCCATTGTGAGGAAATATCTATGCAATTTCTGGGAACAAGGTAGGGCCTTCCATCCCATAAATGCGTAGTGCAAGCTGGGCCAACGCAATTCAGACCCGCCGACGGGTGACTGAAAACAGTAAGGACTGAATGCATGTGTGAAATTGGGTGCAAATTTGAGTGAATGAACATGCATGCAATCATTGAGTACATGATTCAATAAAATGGGAAAACAATGAAGTGTGTGAAGTGAGTCACCACCACGACGACCGTTAGTGCATAAACAATGTCATGCATGCAACAACAAGGAGATGCAATTAAAAACTTGAAACAATGCTTCTACAAGATAACATGCATTAAAACGTCAACAAGCTTTCAATAAAACCAAGAAAACAACATTCAAACAAACCCAAACACAAAAAGCAACAGAAAAGCAGTAAAAGACACGAAAAGCAGACTTACTCGGAAAAAGGTGTGCTGAGTGTGCCAAAGGTTCCTAGATGTTATGGGGAATGCCAGAGCTCCAAGATCGATTTTAAGAATGAGATATGAAACGTCGAATAAATAATTTTGACAAGAAGGAGGCTTCTGATGCACATGCCACAAATCTAGAAAAAAGTGACACTTAGTGGGAAGTTTCTAAAATGATTTTTGCATGTAACCCCCAACTCCGAAAAATAGATCCCTAAAATATAGGGATGTTTTTTTCTTTTTCTAGAAAAATCTGCCCATGCATGCAAAGCAAGATTTCTCAATTCTGGAGGGAATCGGTCAACTTGGGAGCACATGCAATAGACTGCAAGCCTCTGGATGACTTCTGCACAGTTTCTGTGTTGAGTAGCCCTTGCTTCCCCTCAAGCTTTGCACAATTTCTGGACTGAAGCAAAGGCTTCCAGCCAAAACTGTACAAATTTGAGAGCAAGCCCAACGATGGGACGCTCTGCGCAGTTTTCAAAGGGAAGGGAGTTTGCTTGCTCTGTGCATTTCTGGAGAGCAGTAGACTATCTTGATGCTTTGCACAATTCTGGAGACCAAGCCTGGTTTCCCTATAGTTCTGCTCAATTCTCTAAGTGAGCACAAGAGCTGGTTGAAGACAAAGTCATAGGATGTTAGCTTGCGGGTGAAAGGCAAAAAGTTAGCAAACACAAGCTGATAAGCCAAGAAACTAAACTGGAAGCATATGTACTTGGGTAGTGCAAGACATGCTGCTAAGGATGGTTGGTAGGGAGGCCCAAAACAAAGCTAAGGAAAAATTTTGGAGGGTGGTTGTAGCTGCTACAATAGGTCCCCAATAACAATTTGGGAGTATAAAATTAAATATTTAAAGACAACCATCAAGAAATTGGTCAAGGAGAGGAAAGAGGATAATGCATCCAAAATTATCCAACATAAAACCTCCTTGAAAGGAACTTAAAAGAGAATAGAGCAAGACATTGTAAAGAACTTCTTCTCCAAGAATGGAAGGATTTTTAATAATATCATAAAGCCCTTAAAGAAGAGGAAGAGGTGTAGAATCTTGAATCCTACAACCTTTAGCTTCAAGCTTGGGATATTAACACACAAATTTTTCATAATCAAGTAAAATATTTCCCATGGAAGAATAACATTGAAACCATTTTGGTAGATGTCACCTAGTTAATGAATTTGGAAAAACCAAGAAAGAAGTGGTCTCCCATTACAAAACGCTCTATTTTGAGCCACAGGTTTCGAATGCAATTGTCATTGTGTATATAATAGAGGGAATTATGCCATAGATATCCATTACAAAACACTCTATTATGACCCACAGGTTCTGAATTCGATTGTTGTTGCGTATATAATAGAGGAAAATACTCCACAGAGGAAAACACAGACTTTCAGAAGGAAGTAACAAAAGAGGAAGTCAAAACATGTTTTCCCTATGTCGGAACAAAGCACTTGGCCTAGATGATTTCCCAACTCATTTCTATCCATTGTTTTAGGAGGTGATCAAGTTCAATTTAATAAGGAAAGTAGATTGTGTGTTCAAAAAAATTGCATATGGCTCCTACTTAGCCTTAACGCTCAAGGAGGTCAGTCTGTCCTCTTTTGCTAGATTTTGGCCAATTTCTTTGTGCAACTTCTTATACAAAATAATCTCCAAAATTTTAGCGCAAAGATTGAAGCCTATTCTCCCAAAACTCATCTTAGAAAATCAGGGAGCATTTGTTGGGTTAAAGGAAAATTATTGATCACATTGTGCTAGTGCTTCACTAATCCTCTTGTTTAGTTGGTTTTACATTTAATGTTGGATTTAGTGGGTCTCTGATCCTTTTGTTTGGTTGGTTTTGTATTTAGGTTAAGATTGAACTTTTTGAGCTAATTTTATTGTTCTATCAAAACAAAATATAATTTAGCTTTTCCAAAATTTTGTGATGTCAATTTAACTCATTTCTAATTTAGAGTATTGTATGGAGAAAATATTTCTTAAAAATAAAAAATGTACTGCAACAAATAAAGGATGTATTTTGTTTTATAAGATAAAAAGAAAAATGTATATGCGTATTAAAAATTAAAATACAATTTTTATATTATTATATGTTAAGGATTCTCAAATGTAATCTCTAATCATTACTATTATATTTGAGAATGGTTTTTCCTTATATTTGGTGATTTTGTAATTTATCTTTGTAATTTTTAATAATTTAGACTCTTGTGTGTTAGTATTAAATTTGTTCTACTTCAAATAGGGTGACAAGATAGTTTGAGGACATTCCCGATGGTAGCATGATATGGAAGCCAACTAACCGTAAGAATATGAAATTAAGGTTATAAAAGGGCTCTTTAACATTGTCCATTGACCACTATTAGTTTAACATTGACCAATGAAATTTATAATGTTTATTTTTCAAAACAAAATATTTTTTCAATATTATTAAAAAACTAAATTTAAAATATTTTAATTATATATATATGAACTTTTTATATAAAATGACATCCCACATAGCCAGGCCCCTTGGCACACTAGACTTTGAAGAGATACCCAACCTGTGAACGCCTTTGACCGGTCAATCCCTGATCTCCAATTAGACATTAGAAACCATTATATTTCAAATGTTATTGTATATATATTTAGATGGTAAAAGAAACCCTAAAACACCTCTTAGTGATGAGCTCATGGATTGAGCAAAGAATAATTACAGAAAACCAATGCAATATGGTGCATGTCAACATTTCCATATATATCTTCTTCAGCTTTAGTTTCATTGTTTCAACAAACTTAATTTCTAAGTGTTTACTTGCTTGATTCATTGTCTTCCCTTTTAGCTTGTGGTTATCTATTTATCCTCGGTGCTTCTATGAAGGCATCTAATTGTCGGGACAAACTCACTAGATTTAAATAACCCACCCATGTCCTACTTGCAACCCTCTACTTTACCAATTCCTTCCCATTCCACCCCAATCCTAGCCTCCTAATTCCTCATGCTTTTCACATCCTTGTTTCCTAAAACGCTACCTTTGCATCACTCTACATTCATCTACACTTCTATTGGCATGTATTTGCACCCTTTTGGTGCAAATGCTTATATACTTTGTTTGGATCCTTTTGTAAACCTAAATAATTGAAGCTATGTTCCTTATAGTCCATGGATACAATTTCCCATGTTCACAAGAACTGAGTTTGAATCAATTAGATAGCATGTTCGACTTGTTAATTTCTCTAGGTGTATACTATGTCTAATGAGAGTTATTTAATTCATTTATTCATATTGTCTTTGCAAGGGGTTGTAATTGTTAGGTACAATTATTTACCCATTAATTGCATTTCCTATTGCAATGATATGAGATTACTATTTCTTAAACCTTTCTCTAGATTTGAAGATGATAAATAATTCCACATGATGAACCTCGTCCTATGGTGAAGTTTTCTTGGTATGGATTTGATGAGGAAGAGATCTCAATGAAGAAATTGAGAGAGAATTAGGAATTGCATCCTTAGACTACATCGAGTGTGAGGATTTAATCTTTAATGGGGAAGAAGCACATTCTTCTTCTAATATTCACACAATATGCAAAAACATGAAGATGATGAAGGAAATGAACAAATATATTGGATCTTATGTAGGGAGCTCAATGTATTAGGTGGGATTTATTGTTATGGGTTTGATTTTAAGAAACTATATGTCAAGAAATATGTAAAGGGGGTGAACCAATGAGTGGATAAGACAAAAGTTATGGATCAACATTCCATAGCTATCACATGAACTAATTTGATATTTGAAAGGAGTTTGGACTTTGTGTGGTTTCCCAAGAATCATCACATGAGCTATTGTCATGTTTTAAGGGACTAGTTGAATTATGACATCATATTGAAAAGCACTATTATGAAGGTTATACTCACTCAACTGTTACATGAATGGTTGCACTGAAACTATATTTAGATGCAACTTTTGTATACTTAAGGTAGGTACCTAGGGTATTCAATAGATAGGTCATTCCTTGTTTCATTTTCATGGTATTAGAGTTTGGTTTCTTAGAGATGAGTTTCATTCATTTCAAAATTATGTTTAATAGAATCCTAACCATTGTATGCCCTAAAATAGCTAGCTATAGAGTGATATCTAACCCACACGAGTGTATCCCCTAATAGTTCGTGTCATTTGATAACCCATTTGGGGTACCCCTCTAAAACATTTTTTGGAAACTTGCATATAGTTAAGGAAGTGGTTGGTTGCAAGTCACTTCTTATGAATGTTTATTGACCCTCATAAAGGTGGTTAACAATAGTTTAATCTACAATATATTTTTTACAATGCCTCTTAGCTTGGATCTAAATATATATTAGAACTTAAATAGGTTGAAGTTGCATCAAATATAAGTCTATTTGGGATCAATAAAAAACCTTGGGTTATATGGATGGGTGAGTGTGAGTAATATATTGACTATGTTACTTTAATTGCCAAGATAATTTGATGGCGCTTCATAATGCGATTTCATAAAGTGTTGGCCCAATCATTATGTCAACCAATGTTGATATATGTAAAGGATATACATTTAGCTACATCTATTCTAATACCCTAAGATCTATATTTTAAGTAAACTAACATGATCAACCTACCTTGTACACCAATACAATGATTCCACGTTTACATTGTACTTGGAGGCACATTAGTCATAAGTCAATGAAACTTCAACAATGATGCTAACTAGATGAAAATGTCTACTACTTGCAAGTGGAGATGTACTTCATCTAGCAAGTACATGTGTTTTCCTTGTTGTAGGCATCACTTTGTTAGGGTAGTTTGTGTTGTAGAACTTCAAAGGAAAATGGGTTTTACTTGGATACCAAATGACATGATCAACCAACATTCATAGTGCACAATTTTTTTAGTGTTGACCCCTCATTAGGTCAAGGGATGTAAATTAAGACATCATTAAGTTATCCAAACTCTACTATTATACCCAATACCTTTTTGAGATCTAACCCTAATTAGTGAAAACATGCACATTGCATATCAGAATGACTCCAGTTATATAACGAGAAAAGATGTTGAGCAAGATGGCTCAGATGCTTTAATTAATGAAGTTGATGATGACTCTTCCAAAGATCAATTCTTATTCCACATCTTTTAGAAATGGGTTAGAGAATAAAATATGTACAGATTTGAGGGACAAGTAGACACAAATTAGAAAAGTGGAGAACTAAAGGCAACTAGACACCAAATGAAAGTAGGCTAGCATTTGCACCAGATGTTGCAAAGAAAACGTCGTAAGGCATAAAGTGCGGAAATCCATTATCCATGTAGTGTGTGCATTATTCAACAAGGTGGATCTCTTTAAATTTGTTTCAAACATTTATGTTATTGCATTGCTAATTTATTTAGAATCTACTACTACCTCCTCTTCTTGGAATATTAAATTTCTTATCACCCCATGATGACAATCCCTCTAATTATTGGAATCACAATTTTTTCCACTTTAGTGGGTTTACCGTCAACCTAAAGAAACATGAATTTGAGTCACTCAACTAAAAAGAAATTGCTAAATTGCTATTTATCATGTTTTGAGTAAAAACAATTAATAACTCATATTTACAACCCTTGAAATATTTACAACCTTTTAAGTCTTGTATTTATAACTCATATTTATAACCCTTTAAAATGAAACTAACTATCTATATTTTTATTATTAATAAAAAGAATCTTCTTTATAAAACTAACACTCACATGCTACTCCTATTGAAAAGGAATCAATACTCTTTGATAAGCAATATTCTTTGATAAGCAGGGAAAGCATTATACTCGACCTGAGGGAACTCAGTGGGCAAAATTATCAATAACTAGTTAATATTGATTTGCATCAATTTATTTTGGTCCAACCAACAATTAAAATCCATCCCCTGCCACTGCAACAATAATACACCATATATCACCTTCCCATTAAAACTGAGAATGAGCTGCAAGTAACTGTGAGAACGCGGATGCCTCATAAGCATGAACTTAAGTTTGATCCCTGAGCTTTGCTACAATCCTCAATTGTAGAAATATTGAAATTTTTAAGAAGACTCTCGCCATTTCATAAGAAGCTGACTTGACAGCAGAGTTTGTCTGTTGTTGAGTCCCAATCATAGAGATGTCTATATGAGTTATGTCAATGTCTAAGTAGAGTTGTTGAATATGGAATGTCAGTGTAAGTCCTCATTTCTGTCCAACTTATGTCAAAGCAAGGATGCTACATAGGAAGAAAGAATTGTTTAATCGGTTGTGGATGATGGCATTTTTCCTAGAAAATGCAATATCTCCTTCATTGATTTCAAAACTCCATTGCTTCACTTGCACCTATCTTCTCAGGCTTTCATATTGATAAAAACAATGTAGAAAATTTTGGTTGAGTTAGTTTCAAACCATAAAATCTACCCCAACTTCATCTAATGGGCTTGTAATATAGCCTTCTTTCCCGCATTTTCTTGATTATAAAATAATGTCAAAGTAAAACGAGAGTTAGAAATATTTTTCAACAATAGTCACTTGCATCAGATGATTATTATCTCGCTTGGTTTTCATCCTTATGGCTTAATATGGACAAACCATTTTCTGCAAGATTAGGAAAGCCTACTGTGTCTTTGAAAGATCGATTTGATTAATGGACATAAGTTAAAAATGCAGTGATCATCCTGTAAACAAATATATATACTCTATATATATCAAAGCAGCAGACTGAAGGCACTGAATTTGCCCATTTCA
Organism: Pinus tabuliformis; assembly: GCA_031772625.1. NCBI lineage: Eukaryota > Viridiplantae > Streptophyta > Pinopsida > Pinales > Pinaceae > Pinus > Pinus tabuliformis. Next base: position 806,950,108 of record CM062807.1, read on the forward strand.
GACTCATATATGATATATCTATTCAAATGTTTACATAAACCAATATTTCATCCACAGTGGCTAAGAGTAGTATATATCAAAAAGACTGAAGGCACTGAAATTGCCCAATTCACTCATATATCTACTCAAATTTCTACACAAACCAATATTTCATTCACAGTGGCTAAGAGTATATATCAAAGTAGCAGACTGAAGGCACTGAACTTGCCCATTTGAGACTTATATATCTATTCAAATTTTTAAACAAACCAATGTGTGATCCACAGTGGCTAAGAGTATCTATCAAAGTAGCAGACTGAAGGCACTGAACATGCCCATTGCAAAATTCAGACTCATATCTATTCAAACTTTTACACAAACCAATGTTCATCCACATAGGCTAAGAATATATATCGAAGTAGCAGATTGAAGGCACTGAACTTGCCCTTTTCAGATTCATATATCTATTCAAACTTTTACATAAACCAATCTTTCATCCATAGTGGCTCGTGAATTTCAAAATTTTTATGTATGCCATAATAAGCACTTCACGAATCAACTAGGAATTGAAGGCACTTGCACAAAGAATATAATAACATAAAACCAACGTATTCTTGCACAATAATATTATTGATGATAACACTATGCATAAATTACTACTGCTTTGTTGTAAGCCACAGCAGGATCTTGATCTTCCTTGGCACAGATGTTACTGTCAGATGGACTGAGATGAATTTTTGCAGCCCCATTCTTCAATCCAACTTTATTCCTTTTCAATTTTGGGGCCATGAGAATCTGATAGCAGCCAACAAGTTTCTTCTTCTCCTTCTCAACCATCTCACCACCATCTTTCTGCTTTTCTTGATCTTTGCCCTGTTCCTTGCATGCACTACTGTTGAAGTCTTGACACCGGGATTGCTGTTCTTGGGCATCAACAACATTATTAAGTTTAATGGACAGTAATTTTCTCACAAATGAAGGCCTGGGTTTGACAGGATTCCCCATCAAATCTCTGAAACCCACAGCCCCCCAGTTGCAGGGATGAATCTGTTCATTCTGTGAAGATCTACTCCATCAAGAATCATGGTGCCAAGGTTGAGAATGCCCTGTGGGTGACCAGAAGGACGACGAACCTGCAGTGCCAAGAAACTCATCCCACTGAAATCTGTGCTCCCATAGCCCTTGAGGAGAGTGGAAGGCAAGACCCTCACAGTGCCTAGCAGGGTATCCATGAGGCAACCCATGCAGTATATCTCCATCATCACAGCAGAGGTTTCACAGCGGAGCAAACTCTCTTCCACTCAGAATATGGCCTTGTCGTTCCAAGTAGGGTTTGTGCCCCTTGTTCTGTCAATTGCGTCGTCAGTTTTTTCTCGAAATTGATCCATACAACACAGTAGGTCTACATCATGCCAACAAGATGCATCTCCTTCAGATGTTGAGCTGAGATGATGTTAAGCTCCAGCTGTGTGTAAGCTTCCCCCATGATGTAGAGTGAATTTACTGCACAAGGAAACGCAATATTCAGAGACCACCCTGATTGAAATTACAGGAGAAGAAACACCATGAATGAAATCTTTTGAAATTTGAACATTGTATAGAACTGACTTATAAGACAAAACACATCATAGACTCTCTAGCTCATGATGATGAAAGCAGATGGAAATCAGTGCAGAAGGCCACCCCAAATGGTCATGATCGAAGCCAAGAAGCAGAAAAACCCATTCATAGATACAACAATAATGGAACAAGCAAAAACAAATTTGTACCAAATCCATTTGTTGTTTCATTTTAGGATTTTATTGTTGTGATTTCCATTTCAAAACTCCATTACTTCACCTGCACCTATAGTCTCAAGCTCTCATATTCATAAAAACAATGTACAAAATTTTTCTTGAGTTAGTTTTAGATTATAAAATCTACCCATTTCAAAACTCCATTGCTTCACCTGCACCTATCTTCTTAGAATCTCATATTGATAAAAGCAATGTAGAAAATTTTGGTTGTTAGTGTTAGACTATAAAATCTACCGATTTCAAAACTCCATTGCTTCACCTGCACCTATCTTCTCAGGCTTTCATATTGATAAAAACAATGTAGAAAATTTCAGTTAAGTTAGTTTCAAACCATAAAATCTACCCCAACTTCATCTAATGGGCTTGTAATATAGCCTTCTTTCCCACATTTTCTTGATTATAAAATAATGTCAAAGTAAAACGAGAATTAGAAATATTTTTCAACAATAGCCACTTGCATCAGCTGATTATTATCTCACTTGGTTTTCATCCTTATGGCTTAATATGGACGGACCATTTTCTGTAAGATTAGAAAAGCCTTGTGAATCCTTTAGTTTCAAAGTAATTCTTTCAGATCACTTGCCTATCTATCTCGAGTCTAGACCTCTCAAACGAAGAGGCCTAAAAACATACCATTTTCATTTGAACAGCTGCAGTTTGGAAACCTAGCCATAGAAAATAAAATCCAATATTAGTGAAATGAAGACACTCACATTACATGAACAAAAATGTGAAGTTTCAAAGTAATTCTTTCAGATCACTTGCCTATCTATCTGGAATCTAGACCTCTCAAACGAAGAGGCCTAAAAACATACCATTTTCATTTGAACAGCTGCAGTTTGGAAACCCAGACATAGAAAATAAAATCCAGTATTAGTGAAATGAAGACACTCACATTACATGAACAAAAATGTGAATCCTTTCTAAGAAGCTTCAAAACGTAAAGAAAAAAGCGGAACAACTAGGCTTTTGTAAACATATTCAAAAGAAACATGAACTGGAGATAGAGATGGTTAGTGTTGTAAAAGAAAAGGAATTGATATTGTGGCTTGAAAACGAAAAATGCTTCCTTTATACTTCAATTGTCAAGCATTAACCAACATTCATAAGGTAGGTGCTTCCATAGACTCTATCTGATCATGTGACCAACCAACCCAACTTAACAGCCATGACAGCATCAGCAGATCAGTGGCCCCTTGTGGGGCCACACCAGCCCAACTTAACAGCCATGACAGCATCACCAGCCCACCTTTGGGCAAACCACTATGTAAGAAAATTAAAACTTGGTGGAAACTGTAGCAGCAAGCCACTTTCACCTACCCATCTTGTCTCTCATGGCTAGTCTTCAAATGAATAGAGGAAAGATTACCGAGTCATGAACTTTTAAATGAGGGCATATTATCAAAAACCTTGAATGAGACTCATGAGAATCTATAAAAGAAAAGAAGTTAGACATGCCTGACTTAGTGGTTGATACGGTGCTTAACCACATTAATCACCCTCGTTCAAATACTGGAAGGTATAAAGCCTTGCGTTATTAAAAAGTTCATGAGTTTGATAGGGTTCAAATTCAAAAAGATAAGAAAAAGGAGGTATTCTGTAGACAGAAGTCAATAATTCAATGGCTTAAAGATGGTGGAAGAAGCTGTGCCCGTTTCCTTAAAACCACTCAGAATAGAAGGGTTTATAATAAAATTTCTGTAATAGAATACCAGACAACACAGTAGTAACTCAAATCTACAAGGAAATCTACTTCAACCTCTACTGGCGATGCCGGTTACTGAAGAAGAAATACAGGATGTTGTTTCCCCAAGAAAAGAATAAGCCTCCTTGGACTGAATGGGTTCCCAACTCTATCTTCCTCATAATATGTGGCTTTTAAATAATGTTAATCTTCTTGGAGCAAAAGAAGAATCTACGAACTCTGGCAGAATAATGGAATTTCTACCTTCCTAAATGCCCATCGCAAATAATGAGGGAGCTTTAAACTGGACTATTTTAGACCAATCTCTTTGTATAATACTTCAATACAAGATTATCGCCAAGGCCCAAATCTAGTCTCCCTCCTGAATTGTTAATCAAGTTCAGGAGGGGTAACGGTATGTTTCTCAAACTTGTCCTACGATTACAAATCTTGAAGCTTCCCACTAGCCATGTCGGATTCCCTCTTCCTGCATTTAGACATAAGGTAGGAAATTTAGCATCAATCACTGATAACTCAGCAGCAAGCTTGGCAATTGGACGAACAGATTTAATCCATGGCTGGCAGAGTTACAAATATCCAATACATTTTCTGGATTATACCATCGTATCCAAGGACTTTATGGATTTCTCTTTTTATCAGACCAACGTTGAATATTTCTCTATCCATGAGATTGCAACTAATATAACCCATGTTGAGTAAAAGGCATAATTGTTTAACATTTGTTTGAAATTGGAGCCTAAACTTCAAAACAAATTGCGTGAACAACACATTTAAACTTCAATTTGAATTGAGAACTGGAGAGAATGGGAAATAATTCACAGCAATGGCGTGCAAGATGATGCCATATGTGGTCTGACTTAAATTCAAATATAATAGATAATGTTGTTTTGGAGACCAACACACCTATTCCGTATGATCTTGTTTTTTTTTCCTGTATAAAAACTATTCTATTAAAATTAAAATTAATTGGTGTTGTATTCTCCACTTCAAAGGCTGATAATATTAGGATGTTTGAAATTTAAAACTGTTGGATCAAATGTACATGTGTGATTGAAATTACCACAATTTAACAATTATATCGGAGTCTCTTTGCATTTTTTTGGGGGAAATTACTAATTTATTTAATATTCACAAGATGAAACTATACTGATTTCAAGAAAAATAACTATTACCCTCATTATTAATCTCTTTGCAGTTTTTGGGGGAAATTACTAGTTTATTTAATATTCACAAGATGAAACTATATTGATTTCAAGAAGAATAACTACCACCCTCACTATTAATCATTGATACTGATTTCAAGAAGAATAACTACCCACCCTCACTATTAATCATTGATACTGCTGATTGATAAAAGTTCACATTAGCCATCCCTCTTAACTTTGCAGGGGATCCAAACTGTATCGTATTAAGAAAGTAGGTCTCTAAAAAAACCTTAAGAAATTAGCACTGCAAAAACAAAACCCATCCAAATTGTATCGTATTAAGAAAGTAGGTCTCTAAAAAAACCTTAAGAAATTAGCACTGCAAAAACAAAACCCTTAAAATACGACAACTAGAATCCTAGAAAATCCTACAACCCTGCATTAAACACCCATTTATCAAACCTACAAATACCAGTCAAGGACAGGCTGAATTAGTAACAGAGAGCATCAGATATATGCTCAATTGAGCATCAACCCCAAAAGAAGGAAAATCACATAACTAATCAAAGTAATCTTGAACCTTTAAAGCATAATAATGCAGTAATTAATGATAATCGCTCTGTTCTAATACATACACAATCCTTCTTATCATTTGCTATCATCACAAATAAATCAAAGCCAGTGTAAGCTCAAGTTCTTACCATGCTGATAGGGAAAGAATAGATAATGATTTGAAAATTTATGAATATGGTGAGCCTGGTCATTTTGTACGAGAATGGAGGGTTAGGAAGTGGTCGCCATCGGGGTCTCAATCCTCGATACAGGTGTAGTTCAAGTTATGGTCGTCGTTGTCTAAGACGTTGATGTTTCAAACCTATATGGGGACGAAGTATTAGCAGGTCTCCTCCACCTCGTCATGATCATCGAGTTCAACCTTGCGATCATGTCTCATAGGCAATAGCAGCAGTAGCAGTGGGCTCATTGATGATTCTCATAACATTCAAATCTGAGATTGCCGCTGCGTCATTGGTTTCCTGCCTTTGAGAATCATTGAAGTGTGCAGGAACAGTGACCACAACATTCTTAACAGTGGTCCCGAGGTAAGCTTCTGCAATCTCCTTCATCTTAGTTAAAACCATGGAAGAGATCTCTTCGGCTGCAAAATGCTTCTCCTCCCCTTTGTATGTTAGAACGATGCTGGGCTTATCGCCATCCCCTGAAATGACATTGAAAGGCCATAATTTCGCATCGCTCACAATGGAGAGATCAGAGAACCTCCTACCAACCAACCGCTTTGCATCTGCCATAACATAGAGAACTGATTTAGATTGAACACAAATGCAAATTCTACATAAATAGAAGAATCTTACAGATGCAAATTCAAGCCTTCATATCAATCACCTTCAAAAAACTATAAGCTGAATTATGTCCATCCTGGTTCATATTCGAGAATGAAAGGGGAATTAATATACAACAACTGAATCACATATACAGAAATAAGCAGTGGAATAAACTCCCTCAAAAGAGTGACAGAGATTACTAACCGAAAACAGTGTTGATAGGGTTCATGGCGACCTGGTTCTTCGCAGCATCTCCGATGAGACGCTCTGTATCAGTAAAAGCGACATAGGAGGGAGTGGTTCGATTCCACTGATCATTGGTGATGATTTCCACCCTGACGTGCTGCCACACTCCCACACACGAGTACGTCGTCCCCAGATCGATTCCAATCGCTGCTCCCTCGCCCATATTGACACTCTCACACACAGAACACAGAGAGGGAGTTAACTTACGAAATTGGGCCGGGAGCTATCGAAAATGTCATAAAAACAGAGTACATACACCTTATCATTATCTGCACAAGGCTACGCATGCAGGGAAGAAAGACATGAAGAGTCTCTGCGAAGAGTCTCATCGCTAGCCGAAGAGTCTCATCGCCAGCAGGCAGTCTCTGCGATGAGTTTCATGGCCAGCAGAAGAGTCTCATCGCCAGCACGGCAGGCCTGGCCTTTCATGGCCCATTACCATGGGAAAAAAATTATTTTTCTATGAAAAAACAGATTAAACGAACGGCAGAAAACACTCCAATCATCTAACACACAAAATCAATGGCTCAGGATCGCACACGTCACATTTTAGGGATGTCTTTCTCAGAGGGAACGCCTTACGGCGTAATGATAAGAAAACCATGAGACAAATGAAAATATCTCACTAATTCGGAATTATTACATACATAAAAAAAATTGGCCTTTAACTTCTTTTAGCTTCAACTTTTTGACTCTCAAAATATACAATTAAATTATTTAACCAACACCAAACATCTTAATCTAAAATTCATCATACAAATTCAAATAATAATAATATGAAAATTTAATTTTTATAATATTTTAGATAAATTAAATAAAATATATTAATTATATAAAACAGGAATATTTTTCAAATAAATAAACAAAATTACAAACCAATCAACCATATGGAACAACCTGATAAACCAATCAACCATATGGAACAACCTGATAAAAATAAGTAATTGATACATTTTGGAAAGTGAACGATGTAAAATTGATAAAGTTCAAAATACAGTATGCTAAAATTGTGGAGAGATCTATTAATACATAAGATGTGCCAAACAAAAAATAACAATATCAATATATATTTATGCCTGAGTGAAATCTTTTACTAATAACCTCTTTCTTCGAAAAGGGTTTGCTTTTTAAAAAGTGACTAAAACTGCCATAAATTAAAGGAGGAGGACTCTGTATTCTTAATATAAGAGCCAGAGGTGAAGGAAATTTAAAAAAAATCAATTGAAGACCACTTTTGAGGGTTTACCAAAACTTGGTATAGATTTATCAACCAATATTGAGATTGGAAAGTATTTTAATCACAGATCTATTAATTTATATTGACATTAGGAAATCATTAAAGGTTTTATTAAGAAATTGAACACATTCAACTTCTAGATTTAGAAATCTAAACCCAGTATAATTGACACTGACAATGATTAACAGTGGTAAAACGTTTATGGTTTGTTGACATTGCAGCAATATTCAAGTTTGAAGTTAAGTCATTGCATTAACTATGCCCTGTCTCAAACAAAACATCAAGTCATTATCTTAGCTATGCCCTGTCTAACCAGTAAACTTCAATATAAGCACATTATTTCCATATCAGTTTGCCACTGAAAATGTTTTAAAAAATAGATAAAGAAACTTGGCAGTGAGCAGTCAGAAGAGTATGCCCAGGAAATAAATATGCATTCTTGACATAATGAGTGTTAGATCTCTTCATTGACACGTTTCACTTGGCAAGTTACAAAGTATCACCATAATGAAGGAGCAACAAAGACGCAGTGATGAACGTTATAAAACCTTACAAAAAAAGTTTCATAGCAAAACATGGAAAGCGGCTTTCCTTGCAGAGCCTTATTGGATTCGAACTCTGAACTCCTGTGAAGAAAGTATATTTATATATACAGAGGAGAGAACCAGAAACGCTAACTAAAAGGCAATGCAGGCTTTGTGTGTTGCTTGCGGTCGGTAGCAGAGTCAGCCAAACCGAACACATTCAAACAAAACCCCTTATTGAGCTATGAAAAATAAAGATCCTCTCTTCTCCTCACAGAAGCTCCTTGCGCAGGCGAGCTGGTTGCACTACGTGCCTCCCCATCAAGCATTTCGTAGCCCCTCTCAAAGCTTTTCAAACAAAACCCCTTATTGAGCTATGAAAAATAAAGATCCTCTCTTCTCCTCACAGAAGCTCCTTGCGCAGGCGAGCTGGTTGCACTACGTGCCTCCCCATCAAGCATTTCGTAGCCCCTCTCAAAGCCTTCCGCAAAGCCTAGGAAAAAATAATATATCAGAACCTAAATCAGATTTGAAAAAACGAAAAAAAACTTCTGAAAAGAAGTGAAGGGTTAGCTAAATCAGTTTTCCCCAATTTAGGTGATTATTTAATTAGTTTCTTGTTAACAAATACTCAATTTAAATCTTCTTGATTCGACGTCTTCTTGATTTTCTTGATTTGTAGTTTCAATCAGGATACACAATTTCGCCAAAAGAAAAAACAGATTGACAACATGAATTATGCTCAAATTAAAGTACAGATTGAAAACATGAATTCTGCTCAGATTAAAGTTTCTTTACCTTCTCTACAGCTGCAGAGATCAAAGCATATGTGTTGATTTGGGCGGCCGTTAGCCTAGAGTTCTTGAGGTTCCCAACGGATCTCAAATGTGAGCCAAACCCTGGTTTACGCACAGTCCCATTCAGGGAAGTTTTCCATGTAACAAATGAGTCCAACTCTCTTGATGAATTGACATTGAGGCAATAGCAGCAGCAGCAGTGGGCTCATTGATGATTCTCATAACATTCAAATCGGAGATTGCCCCTGCGTCATTGGTTGCCTGCCTTTGAGAATCATTGAAGTGTGCAGGAACAGTGACCACAGCATTCTTAACAGTGGTCCCGAGGTAAGCTTCTGCAATCTCCTTCATCTTAGTTAAAACCATGGAAGAGATCTCTTCGGCTGCAAAATGCTTCTCCTCCCTTTGTATGTTACAACGATGCTGGGCTTATCGCCATCCCCTGAAATGACCTTGAAAGGCCATAATTTCGCATCGCTCACAACGGAGGGATCAGAGAACCTCCTACCAACCAACCGCTTTGCATCTGCCATAACATAGAGAACTGATTTAGATTGAACACAAATGCAAATTCTACATAAACAGAAGAATCTTATAGATGCAAATTCAAGCCTTCATATCAATCAACTTCAAAAAACTATAAGCTGAATTATGCCCATCCTGGTTCATATTCGAGAATGAAAGGGGAATTAAGGGTAGGCATGAAGGGGATGGGAAGCCTTTCTTATCTTATCTCTTGTTCAATACTCAATGATGTTTTAGTATTTAACAAAATGGCTTTAAATATAAACATACCTGGAGTTACTTTGTACAGATGTAGCCGAAGAAGTCGAAATCCCAAAGCAGTGATCTCAAGATTTGCTATGGCAGCTAGTTTTCCCCACCCAATTCCACTTTCGTTTCAATGCCTGCATGCAACAGGTTTCATCAATGGATTTTACAAAGGAATTAATATGGAATGGCAGGCGAATAAAGTTAGAATTTATAACGAAGCAGGCGAGTAAAGGAAGCAGTTGATAACGTTTCGGTGGAATCAATCCGAACCCAATTTCACTTTCGTTTCAATGCCTGCATGCAACAGGTTTCATCAATGGATTTTACAAAGGAATTAATATGGAATGGCAGGCGAGTAAAGTTAGAATTTATAACGAAGCAGGCGAGTAAAGGAAGCAGTTGATAACGTTTCGGTGGAATCAATCCGACGGCTAAAACAATTTTAATCGTCTAACCATTAAATCAAGCGCTCACAAATGGACACGTAACCTCAGAGGAGAGTTGGTTTCAGAGGGGAACGCTTTGGTTTCAGAGGGGAATGCCTTACGGCGTAAATATTATGCATGAGACTATGTGGTGAAAAGCATTATCCTTCTTCCTTGTGTTTTTCATTCCTTAAATATTTATTGCTAGACTTTTGCTTGACACAATTCCAACATTATATAGGAGTAATGGCATCTTCATGAGGCCCCCTTCTTCCATACTTTCCTCACATAAATTGCATTTAAATAATGGTATAACCATAAAAACATATGAAGCATTGCATGTCTTTGATATTGTATTTCATTTTCTCTATAAAATCATTACAAAATAAACTTAGTTTATTTTAAAAGTTTTGAAAAAAATATATTTAAATTAATTTCATTGTGGTTTATAGCCCAAATTACTCCAACAAGTTACCCATTCACAATGGTTTAAAATAATAATAATAATAACAATAATCTAATTTTGATATTCTAGTATAGCCAAACATCAAGTTATTGTATGAGGCCCTCTTCTTTGTAAACAAAAAATTGCTTCTACATAACAATTTCATTATTTATATTACCAATAAGTATATATTCTACCATTTCAAATTCAAATCTATATCTTACCAGAAAAGGATTTTTTTTTAATAAATAAGTCCACTCAAATTATACTTCATATTTAAAAAATATTCATTAATATACAAAATATGAAAAAAAAACCACCCTATATTAATTAAAATTAATAAATAAAATATCCATTATTCCAAAGGTCTAATTTTTCAGAATAACCAAATATTATAAAGGCTATTTCTGAAATGTAAGGAATTCCATACTCAACAAATGTCATTAATTCTTTAGATAGGGAGGACCAAGAATTCCAGCTATAGGATTGTTAGAATCAACTGATGAATTATATTAATCAAATAATGAAAAGCATAGCATTTAATATTTTATAAAAAAGCCTCTCAAATACTTAAATTTGGAATTGAGAGGTACCCATTCAGAACGTAAAACAAAATGTCATTTCCTGTACCCAAAGCAGAGCCTCCTCTACATTATTGGGAGCAACTTTAGATGATGAACCCACAACTTTCCATTTCAGAGCATTGAAAAACGTCCATTGAGAAGAGCTGAAAGAGTCTGCATAGTTTTCCTCTACATAATCGATCAAAAAGTAGCAGCTCAATATATAGAAGTCACTGATCATGGAAAGTCCATTGAGAACCCCAAATTTGACATTAACAGGGCATTGAAATTTCTGAGAAATGGATAACGATTTCATTAACCTGGGAGATTTAGAAGAGCTGAAAGAGTCTGCATAGTTTTCCTCTACATCATCGATGAAAATGTCTGCATAATTATTATGAAGAGTACGTCTGCCACGATGGAAGTAGCAGCTCAATATATAAAAGTCACTGATCAGTGAGTACGTCTTTTCAGAGAGCAATTTAAAAACGTCCATTGAAGAACCCCAAATTTGACATTAACAGGGCATTGAAATTTCTGAAAAATGGATAACGATTTCATTGAACCGAGCATTGAGAATACTGAAAAATGGATAACGAATCATGCTGACTTCAAATTTTGAAACAATAAGAACTTTTAACATACTTTTGAGAAAAGACTAATTGTTCGAAGCTCCTCGGACTGTCTTGGGATTAAAGCTCTATTTTTAAACCTGCAAAAATCTGTAGAGTATCGAAAATTGATTAGTACATACTGGGAATATATTTAATCTTAAGAGGTCAAAAAAATTGTATAATAAGTAGCAACTTCATGATATAAATCTTCACACTTCCCACTGTAAACTAACAGAATGCAATTAATTTCTTTTCCATTTCTGTGAAGCTAGTTTAATTTATAAATGCTATGAAAGAAGAATAAATCTAACCAAATTTTAATCGACTGTTGAAAAAGCATCTAAATTTCATATTCGGGGTAATTATAAATAGATAATACATGGTAACAGAAATTTGTTTGAAATTTTTAAAATAAAAAATAAATATGAGATTGAAAAAATAATGATATGATTGAAATATTTTGTACTTACAATTGTCACACTAGAATGTTGAAGAATTTTGGTCATTTGGTGTTCTGGAATTTATATTTGGTGCATTTGTATGGCCAAGTAAATTGGATATACTTCTTCTTATAGCAATTGTTTTTGCCACCAAATCTTCTTTGAGATTTTCCAACACTATTACCACATCTCTCATAGTTGGCCGTTCATCAGGTGAATCTTTTGAACAAAGTAAACCAACTCGTAGCAAAGAAAGTAGACAATTGTGTATATTATCTTCTTCAAATCCAGCTCCATCCTGTGCACTAAACAGATTGTTGTCAATCACCTCCTTCACTTTGTTTGGAAATGCTAGGCTCACCCACTTGTGCATGTTTAGGTCTCCAATAAACATGTTGTTGGTTGGTCGTTTTCTGGCAAGCATTTCCAATAACATAATGCCATAGCTGTAAACATCTCCTTTGGTAGAAACTCTCTCACCCAATCCATACTCTGCATTAAAGGAAACCTCAATAAATATTTATCTCACTAGTGTATACAAAATTGTTGATGAAAAATGACAATTAAAACTAATTTTTAAAAAATCCATACCTGGAGCAATGTAACCCATAGACCCTTTCAAAGTAAGTGTTGAAGTAAGTGAATCACCAAAGTCTGCACCAATCAATCTTGCAAGACCAAAATCTCTCACATGGCCTATCATGTCTTCATCCAACAACACATTGCTGGGTTTTATATCACAATGCACTACTTGCACATGAGAATAATGATGTAGATATTCAATGGCATGGGCCACATCAATGGCAATGTTTAGTAGTGTTTTCAATCCCAGGCGACACACATCGTCATCATTGTTGTCATCTCTGTCATGATACAAATGCTTCTCTAGGCTTCCATTAGGCATAAATTGGAACACTAAACCTTTGAAATGGAGGTTGGAGCAGGAGGTTATGATTCTCACCAAATTTCGATGTCGAATCTTTTGCAAGACACTACACTCTGCTTTGAAACTCTTCTCACCCTGGTCATTTTGCAATTGGAAAACTTTCACAGCAACAATTGTGCCATCACTCAAAATTCCTTTATAAACTGATCCAAAACTACTTGATCCCAACAAGTTGCTCCTGTTGAATCCATTGGTTGCTATGTGAAGCTCTTGAAATGAGATCCTTTTGTGCTCTAACCTTTGAAAAATGGATTCTGAGGGATCAAAGATTTGCACATGTATATTCCGTCTCCAAAGGAACCCCAAAAGTAAGCAACATAGTATAAAAACAATAGCTCCACTCACTGGAAATAGTATTTTCTTCGCAACTGCAAAATGACTTCTTGATGTTGGACATGCAGGTAACATGAATACTTTTGGTCCACAAAGGCCTGGATTCCCAATGAAGGACATGATAATTGTTTGATTTGCAAAAAATCCCGCTTTTGGGATTTCTCCTGTGAGATTGTTGAAAGACAAATTCAAACACTGAAGCATTTTCAATTTTTGGAGAGTCACTGGTATTGGACCTGATAAGGAGTTGAAAGAGAGATCAAGGTTCACAAGACTTAGTATCTTATTTATTTAGTGGTTATCTTCGCTATCTTGAAACTTTGAAAATATTTATTAGATATTTGTTCGGTGGTTATTTTTCGCAGTCTCGTAATTTGAAAATATTTATTTAGTGGTTATCCTTCACAATCTTTGAAAATATTTATTAAATATTTGTTCAGTGGTTAGTCTTCGCAGTCTCGTAATTTGAAAATATTTATTTAGTGGTTATCCTTCGCAATCTTGAATATTTAATAAGTAGTTATGCTTCGCTATCTTGAAACTTTGAAAATATTCATTAAGTGGTTATGGTTCGAAATCTCATGATTTGATACTTTGAAAACATTTATTAAGTGGTTATCCATCATTTGAGACATGTAACTCTGTGTTGTGTTGAACACATTTAACTGTGACAATAAGACTTGGTGAGAGAACTCGAAAGAACTTTGCGATATTTCGCAGTCGCCTTATTTATTTACTGTTAAATCATCACAGTAGGGATATAATCATGACTTGTCGTTGTGGTGAAGGTGCGAGTCCGCCCGGAGAAAGTGAAGATGGGAAAGACAAGGGATGGATGAATTGGATTAATTGAGGAGGGAAAATATCAATGGAATGGTACACATACAACGGAGGTCATTTTCACTTTCTTTATTGTGATTAAATATCAATAGGATTTTATAAAATCATATCTCACAGAACTATGTCAATTAAAAAAATTATATTTAAAAATCTGTGAAGAGAAATAAAAATAAAGTAATTTTTTATACTTATTTTTTTTTTATTGCATTTCAACATTTAATATTAAAATATGAAATAATAATAATAATAATTTATTAATAGTGATTCATTCATAAAAATAATTAGTTATTTAATTACTTATAATTACTTATTTAATTGCTTTTTATTATATTTAATATAGAAAATAATTTATATTTATTTTTCATTACATTTCAATATTCAACTTGGAGAAATAGAAAAAATAAAATATAATATTAAAAATAAAATTGATTATTTACATTTACTTTAATTATATTTCAAGATGGAAATATGAGAGGGAAAAAGGAAATATATAGATTAATAAAAATGATAAAAATAATTGATTAATTTCTCATTTTTGAATATGAGAATATTAGTAAGAAAAATGAAAAACCGATATAAGTTAAAAAAAAAATTAAAAAAATTAGTTATTTATATTTATTACTTATTAGATTATTTTAATAAGGTATGAATGGAAAAAGAAAACACTATATAACTGAATATATATATATATATATATATATATATATATATATATATATATATATATTATTTCATTTTCACATTGAAATATGAGTGAAAAAATTTATTTATTTTTTTTAAATAAATAAACGTAACCAAAAATAATTTATTATTTATACGCATTTTAAAAAGAATTGTATAAACAAATAAAAGTAATGAAAAACAATTGATTATTTATATTATTTTTTTATTGGATTGAAATAAATAAAACGTTTGTACAAATAAATAAAAATGATAAAAAAATTAATTAATTATTTATACTCCACTTTTATGATGATGATGATGGTGGTGGTTAACATCCACTGAGACCCAACTTTGGTCTATTGGACCTAAAGAAACAAATTATTTAGTTTGATTTAAGATTTTATTCCTATGCTCAAAAAGCTTGGAGAGAAGCCTCTCAAGCTCACTATAATTTTCACACCGTAAAAGGCTAGGAAGGTCAGTATTGCAACAAAGATTATGAAATTGAGATCTAATGTGGTTGTACGCGGGGCACTCTAAGAGGAAGTGATTTTCATCCTCGATGTTCATATTTTCACAAAGATGGCAGATCCTTTCCATCTATGGTGTTTTAGGAACTGCCCAACGACCCGTTTCACTATGGAGCTCATGAGAGTTCGATCTAATCTTGGCTATATTAATTTTCTTCTTCGAGCTAGTTAAAACAGAGGGATACTTTTGATCTTCTAGGGTGGGGTTGATGACCTCCTTATAACATCTTAATTTTCTTTTAGCTGCTAAATCTTTCTCACACCACATTTTTTCTTTGAACTTAGAAGTAACAATATTTTTAATGTTATTAATGTTCTGCAATGCAACATTCTCGTCGATCTCCCAATGGTTTAACCAGGCCCTGGTGTCTTTATACCAACCTCGTTTGAGCCTTAGGTGGTTTTGGCTGGAATTTAAAGCTAGCTTAGGTAGTCTATGGTCTCCTATGTTATTGAGTTTGTGTTTGTACACCAGAAGCCTAGTCATAGCTAGGCTCTCGATAGGGGAAAGACCCACTTCTATAAGGAGAATAGGATAGGGTGTATTGCTTTTAATCTTGAGGTTATATGTTATAAAACGCTTCTGGATTTGCTTAGTCTTTCTCTGGGATTCTCTAGAGATGCTGCAACCCCAAACCTCACGTCCATATAAGATAACAGGAGTGACTAAAGTTTCATAGAGGAACTTCTTTCTATCCCACATTACGAGGTTTGTCGTTTTACAGTTATTTTCAAGACCAAAATAAGCTTTCCACCCCTCATTAATCCTTTTCTCAATGCTATAGTTCTAGTTGAGCTTCTGATGAATATTAATTCCTAGGTACTTGTAAGAAGACACTTCCTCCAAGTTACTATTGTCATACATAAAATTAGCGTAAGTGTCCCTCTTGGATTTGATAATCATAACTTTTGTTTTGTCAGTGTTAACAGTCATACCCATGGTAGAGAAGAAATCCTTAAGGAGTCTAAGTTGCTTATCGAGATCAGATGGGCACCTTGTGAGAAGAACAATATTGTCAACATAAAGAAGAAGGATGATGACTATCTCAGCTAAGATCGTGTGAGCACAATCTACTTCCTCTAAACAACCTTCTAGCTTGTTGATGTAAATGTCAAATAGGGTAGGGGAGAGGGAGCAACCTTGTTTAACACCGATATTACACTTAATATCTTTCGACCACCCCTCATTGCTCTTTAACTTGGCAATTACATTATCATATAAACTTATAGCAGCAGCTCTCAACTCAAAAGGAACCTTTAGCTCTTCTAATCTATTCCATAGGTTGTTTCTAGGAACCGTATTGAAAGCCTTTCTAAAGTCCACAAAGCAACAAAAGAGATTGGATTTATCATTGTGGCATTCCTCCACAATGACCCTAAGTGTAACAAGGTGGTCCGTTGTTGAGTGTTGCCTTCTAAAACCCACTTGGCCTTTAGCCCACTTACCTTCACTTTCAAGCCATACACTCAACTTCTTTTCCAAAATAATACCATATAACTTGGCTAAGAGAGGGCTAATCATAATTGTCTGATAATTAGAGGGGTTATTTGTATCCCCACTTTTAAAAATAGGGATAATGAGGCTCTGAGTCCATGGTTTAGGGAACCCTTGCTTGATTGCTTAATTGAAAAGCTTGTGGATGTGGGGGATGAGTCCTAGACTTCCAATTTTTAAGATTTTCACCTGGTAACCTTCAATGTCCTTAGCTTTCCCATTTTCCAGGCGTTTAAGCCCAAAATCAATGTCTTCTAATGAGAAAAATTATTTTGTTGTGAGCAGGGTTTCAAAGTTATCCATGTCATTTGGAGATTCATAAAGCTTTTCAAGATAGGAATTCCAATTGTATAAAGAAATTTTATTATTATCTTTAGTTTTCCTAGTTAGAATCTGCCTCCAGAATTTCTTAACAGCTACCTTAGAGAGGTGTAAGAGATTCTCTTGTCTTTTACGAATATACTGCCTTTTTTCCTTTTAGTTAGGGCTTTATATATTTTTATCTTGCCATTTTTAAGAGATTCATCAACAGCTTCCTTAATTTCTCTCCTTGCACTTTTATAATCTTTGTCATACCATGGGTTGGTTTTGTTATTTCCTTTATTACTTGAAACTTCAATTGAGAACTTGTTAATAGAATATGAGAGGGTTGTAATAAAATTATGATAGAGGTATTCTATGTTGTCTATACTAGATAAATGAAGCAAATTAGTTTTTAATTCATTTAGAAAGAGAACGTTTTTATTTCTATCAGATATTAAGTTCTTTTGGCTATAAGGATTATCTTCTATGGGATCACTATGCATGAAAAAATTGAGAGTTATAAGTAAAGGCCTATGATCAGAGTTAGGATCGTGTTCATTTAAGATGTCAAAATTTATTATTTCATTGTATAAAGGGAGATCGGAAATAACATAGTCTACCGCGTTGTTACCAAGCCCATGGATGCAGGTCATTTGGCTAGACTTGGGCCACTTCTTTAGACCGTTGCAAATTATGAGATCCTGAGCACTACAAATCTTGACTAGCTCTGACCTAAACAAATTCTCCCCAAGGTCTTTAGAGCTCCTTTTGTACTGGCTAGCCAGAGTAAGGTCTTTTTCTAACCAAAGAGGATTACAGTTGGAATGATTGCTTAGAAGAATAGCTTGGTTGCTTGAAGTTCGAGCATTAAAGTCACCCATTAAAAGGATATTACCTTCATTCCTTAGGCTAGAAATATCATTCTATAAAACATTATAATTACTATTTTTATCTAGATTCTGTTTCTTATAGAATTTAGAATTAATGGGGGAAAAATAACAGATTTTTATGTAGGTCTTTTTATCATTGCTGTCAGTAATATCTATCCAACTATATTGGTTGTAAGGGTCGTTTTTATAAATCTTAGCATGGGGGAAGATGTTCTTCTTAATGTAACAAGCTATACCCCCAATACCTCTACGGGAGGATCACTTGTTCCAGGTAGACCATAGTGCAAAGCCATCTATGTTAGGGACCTTAGATTCTTCGTGCTCCCAAGTTTCAATAAGAAATATAATATCAACATCATTCGAGATCCAACTTAGCTTGGGGCCTTTGTTCCATGGAAAGCCCCGACAGTTCCAAGAAAGAATCTGGAGCATGTTGAATTGTTATTTATTACTATCTTTTTGGTTTCTATCTTGAATAACAGCTTTTCTATTTCTGATTATTGCCCATTTTCCTTCCTTCCTAGCTTCTTTTACATTTTGAACCTCCTTTCTTAATTATGCTTGATCTTCTAGAATGAGATCTTCATTTATAAATATTCTCGTTCCTTTTAGACTTGAGGTTTTACTAAGTATGTCATACTTATGGTCAGTAGAGCTCACCTTTATTCAGATCAGCCTTCCTTTATTCTCATTTAATTTCCCCAACCTTGTTGCTTCTATGAGACACGTTGTTTCAATTTGTAATCTATTATGTAATTCTGTCTACCTCCTCTTTCAAACCGAAGATTATAAGGTTCAAGGCCCTTTTGTTACACTCATGGTCTAATTCTATCAATTTTTTCATTTCATCTTTAATTGGTTTGATATCTAATTTACCTGCCACACTATTTAGGGTGAGGTGGCTATTAACTTTTTCTTCTAGTTCTTTAATAATGTCCTTCATTTTAAGACTCTCTAAAGTATCAGCGTCTCCTTGCTGTGATGTTTGGTTCATATCTTGGTTTTGTTTTTCTATAACCTGCAACCTAGTCTCCATTGCCTCCATTTTAGTCTCCAATAGTTCTATTTTATTTTCTATTTGTTTTTGGATCTTGTCTTCAAGAGATGTGAATTTATTTTCCAATATGGCTTCTAACTCTATTTGTAACTTGACTTCTCTTTCTTCTCTAAAGACTATATATACTCATAAAGGCTCTATAGAGTAACTATGCTAAGTCTACATTTAGTAATCTTTGGTAGATGTGGTAAATTATTCATACTTGAGAATATATGAGCAGATATGTATTAGAAAAAGATAAGGAATGTGTGCACCTGATATCAACAAACTAGATCACAGACCGCACGTGCCCCGAATTGGATCAAACCGCAGCCCACAGACCAGATTGGATCTGGAAAGATGAATGGATTTGCAGATCTAGATCGAAGCAACTCCAGCCAAACTTACATTTTTATATCCAGATCGAAGCAGCTCCAACCATCAAAGATCGGTTGCAATGTTATGCTGGATGTATCTAATGCAATGGCTCCACCACTGAGCTCTGGGTAATGTTGCAAATAGTTGCAAATAGCACCTGCCCTAACACCCCTGTTCCACGAACAAACCCCCACTTGCACTGCGTCAATGTGTTTGAGATCTGCAATGCCACATAGATATTGTAGAATGTGAACCGAGAGTGTTAATATGTGATAGCTTCAGAGGGTGCTACCGCAGAAACATGTTTATATCCCCGGACCGCAGAGTATTGGTTTATAGATGTGAACCACATGTATAATATATATGTGAACCAATTGTTTATAGATGGGTATAGCGCGATCATTTTTAGAGAGTGAGATCAATGACTATGGTTTCGGTCTTTGAACTGAGTAATCTGCGAACCGAGCAATCTCTGAACCAATCAATCTGCGAACCAATAATTTATATATGCAAACCACAAAGGTATCAATATGCGAACTGTAGAGGTATAAATATGTTTACCGCAGAGTATTGGTTTATAGATGTGAACCACATGTATAATATATATGCGAACTGAGTAATCTGCGAACTGAGCAATCTCTGAACCGATCAATCTGCGAACCAATAATTTTATATGCAAACCACAGAGGTATGTTTACCGTAGAGGTATCAATATGCGAACCACAGAGGAATCTTGGATACCAAGCAAATAATAACCTGTAATATTTTGGATGATTAAACTCTCTGTCATCGTCCTCATCCACTGCTAAACACTGCTTTTAAAAATTATTTTGAATAAAATAAATCTGGACCTTTGACGTTGCAGAACGATAGTTTCCAAATTCTGGCGAATGGGTCCAAAATATTTGCCCATTACTTCCATTAGGCCGAACTCTGATAGTAAAATTTGGTTTGCCCTATCCAGTGGCTTACTGAATGCTGAGGATGGATGGAGTCGAGTTGCTTCCTTGTGTTCACTTCTCTTCTTTTCTCCCTAATGATTGATTTCGATGTTTTTGTAACCGTTTATATATTTATTTCAACTTAATTTCACTATTTCAACTCAAATTAAATTAAATTAAAATACTTCTTGCTAGAAGAATGCAATCTCAAGCACTTGGGATGTATCATGTACAACCATCCTTCCATGGTGAAGTCCCCCATTGCATAAAATATGAGAGAAAAATTCTAGCATGGCTCCTAATCATTGTGGTGGGGAAGACATCTGGATTCTTTGAAATAGCAGGGGTGTTTAGCAGAGAGTAGAGAACTGAATCACGGACTCAAACTAAAATATCCTTTTGAAGGGGGTTTTCACGTCAAGCAGTGAACCAAATCGTGTCGCAACTTCGAAACGCAGGGAGAAATATCGGAGCCTTCGAGTTAGTAACTCAATTCACACATTTTGTAACTTCATAGGGAAAACTAAGTGGTTGTTATCATTTACATTTTTCTGTTCTATTCTCTCGGCTAGATGGAGCATGTCCACTCACATAAAGAAAGGCATATTCTCACAAGGCGTAATGAGAAAGATAATTGTTGGTGAATCGGCCAACGAAGAGGTTGTTGTCCACGTTGGATTAACAGCGCGTACAAGTCGAGCGATGTCAGTCACATGAGGGAAAGACATTGGTCCACATGTCATATTGTAATAGGACGAAGGAGGACGAAATGTAAGCTCATCGATTCGCTGAAATGAACATTGTCTGCACATCAAATGCCATAGAGAGAACGCCTTCGGCATAATTAGTCATATCAATGTCCTTAACCAATCATAAAATAGGAATATAATTTTTATAAAAAATGAAAATTATTTTTATAATTAACAAATATTTAGTTTAATATTTAAATATTTCACAACTATTGTAAAAAATAATTGAAAGTCAAAGATAAATTTGACAAACTCATTACAATATACTCTACCTTCGGTAGGTATAATAAGATTTTGATTTTTTGTTTTTTAAATAAATTCAGGACTCTTATAATTCTACGGAAACAACGTTGTCTAAACATATTACTTTTGGAATTTTTTTTGTTTAAAATGAATTTTTGACTGGATATGTGGATTCAACACCCTAACAACACCCCAAAAATTCCCGAGGGCAATGAGAATATGAATAACTTTCAACTCAAACTTGTGATTTTAAAAATTTTCTACAATTTTTTTTTTTATAATATATTTTTGTATATATAAATTAATGTGTATGTAACTAATATATCATTCCCAACTCCAATAAGCATAACTAGCACAACCACATTAATAAATGTGGTTGATATATGTCGTAGGCGTTAAGTTAATATATGTTATATTTTAAACTTAATATTATAAACCATAATATAAAACACAATATTATAATATTGAGACAATACTTGTTACAATCTGACGTTGGAACATCGTTGACCATACTTAACCATGTTTGATATTCATATCAAGACAATCTATGTCACAATGTGACGTTCAACCATGGTTGACCATGATTGAAGATAGGTGGCCATGGTTGACCAAGGTGACCATGATTGACCCACAGGAGCTTCACTCAATGAACCTCTAACATAGCATGTGCGTTCATGGCATATTAAACAATGCCTTTAATTTGACTACATAATAGAAAATACCTCAAAAAGTCACATTATTTAACCCCCTACCAATACAAATCCAATACACCTTCACAATTTTAAAAACCCCTACTTTCACTAGATAGTGTAGGTTTCCATTTTTTCATTAGAATTTTTTATACCCCTTTATATTTTTTCATTAACTTTGAGCTACATTTCTAATACCTGCCAATAATAAAACCATTTACCCCTTGTTATATGCTCAATATATTGTGTCATTTTTTCCTCAATATATATCCCCCAATATGAACCCACATGGTATTATATTTCTCCCCTAGTGAAACCCCTGTGGATTGACCATGGTTGACCATGATTGTGTTATTGAGACAATATTTGTCATAATACAACGTTGGACCATGGTTGAGACAATGATTGATTTTCATATTGAGATAATCTTTGTCATAATGCGACATTGGACCAAGATTGACCAAGGTTGACCATGATTGAACATGGTTGATCATGGTTGACCATGATTATGATATTGAGATAATATTTGTCACAATGCAACATTGGACCATAGTTGAGATAATGGTTGATTTTCATATTAGGACAATCTTTGTCACAATGCAACATTAGACCATGGTTGACCATGATTAACCATGGTATATCATGATTTATTTTATAAAACATGGTTGACCAAGGTTCAATAATATAAAACCCAACAAACTAATATTATAAACCCAAGGTATATAAACCCTAAGATAAATATTATGAACACTAATATAAACATGGTTGACTATGGTTGATTTTCATACTGAGACAATCCTTGTTACAAAATGACATTGGGCCATGTTTGACCATGCTTAACCATGGTTGATTTTCATATCAAGACAATATTTTTCACAATGCGATGTTCGATCATGCTCGACCATGCTTGACCATGGATGGTCATGGTTGACCAAGGTTGACCATGATTATCATATTGAGACAATATTTGTCATAATACAACGTTAGGCCATGGTTGAGACAATGATTGATTTTCATATTGAGACACTATTTGTCACAATGTGATGTTAGACCATGGTTTACCAAGGTTGACCATGATTGACCAAGGTTGACCATGATTGACCATGGTTGACCATGATTATCATATCGAGACAATATTTGTCATAATGGGATGTTGGACCATAGTTGATACAATGATTGACTTTCATATTGAGACAATCTTTGTCACAATGCGACATTGGACCATGGTCGACCAAGGTTGACCATGATTGACCATGGTTGACCAGTATTATCATATTGAGACAATCTTTATCACAATGCGACATTGGACCATAGTTGACCAAGGTTGATCATGATTGACCATGGTTGACCAGAATTATCATATTGAGACAATCTTTGTCATAATGTGACATTGGACCATAGTTCAGACAATGATTGATTTTCAAATTGAGAAAATCTTTTTCATAATGCAACGTTGGACCATGGTCGATAATGCTTGACCATGCTTAATCATGCTTGATATTATAAACCCAATGGAATAATAAACCGTAGGGATTAATGCTAAAAAACCGAGGGACTATAAGCCTAAGGGAATAATACTAGACCCTAGGAATATGAACCCTTAGATTAATAAACTCAAGGGATTGATATTATAAACCCAAGGGAAAAAAATTATAAACCCAAGGTATATAAACGATAAGATAAATATTATAAACCCTAAAATAAACATGGTTGACCATGGTTGATTTCCATATTGAGACAATTCTTCTCACAATGTGACGTTGGACCATGGTTGACCATGATTGAACATGATTGATTTTCATATCGAGACAATCTTTGTCACAATGTAACGTTGGACCATGGTTGATTTTCATATTGAGAAAATATTTGTTATAATGTGATGTTGAACCATGATTATAACCCTAAGGATTTATATTATAAACCCTATGAATAATATTATACCCTAGGAATATGAACCCTTGGATTAATAAACCCAAGGGATTGATATTTTAAACCCAAGGGATTATTACTAAAAACCCAACAGATTAATACTAAAAACCCAAGGGATTGATACTAAAAACCCAAGGGAATAATATTAAACCAAAGTGATTAATATTATAAACCCAACGTATAAACCCTAAAATAAACATTGTTTAATATTGAACGAAAGAGATTAATATTATAAACCATAAAATAAACATGGTTGAGCATGGTTTACCATGGTTATTTTTCATATTGAGACAATATTTGTCACAATGCAACATTGGACCATGGTTGATTTCATATTGAGACAATATTTGTCACATTGTCACATTGGACCATAGTTGACCATGATTGACCATGTTTTACGATGGACATTGGACCATGGTTGACCATGGTTGATTTCATATTGAGACAATCTTTGTCACATTGTCACATTAGACCATAGTTGACCATGATTGACCATGTTTGATGATGGACATTGCACCATGGTTGACCATGGTTGATTTCATATTGAGACAATCTTAGTCACATTGTCACATTGGACCATAGCTGACCATGATTGACCATGTTTGACGATGGTTGGGAATGGCTGACCATGGTTGATTTTCATATTGAGACAATCTTTGTCATAATGTGACGTTGGATCATGGTTGACCATGATTATAAACCCAAGGGATTATAAATCCAAGGGATCAATATTAAACCCAATGGATTAATATTATAAACCGAAGGTATATAAACCCTAAGATGAATATTATAAACGCTAAAATAAACTTGGTTGACCATGGTTGATTTTCTTACTGAGACAATCTTTGTCAGGAAAATGAATCCTTATATTAATAAACCCAAGGGATTACAAATCCAAGGGATCAATATTAAACCCAATGGATTAATATTATAAATTGAAGCTATATAAACCATATGATGAATATTACAAACACTAAAATAAACATGGTTGACCATGGTTGATTTTCTTATTGAGACAATGTTATGCTCTTAACCTGCAAAGTAATACCCAAACACAGAATATGCGAAGAATAGATACCCAGAACACAGAATAGCAATGATTTTATTATTCAAAGAGCAATGTTCACATGCCTCTTCGAGGGGGTAACCTCCAATAGAGCAGAGCTCGATTACAAAATAAGACACGACACTCCTCGCAGGGAGTCTCTATCCTTTATATATGACTCATACATGCAATACCACGGGCCAATACCGTGGGTTTTATTAATACCATCTATCTAATACTACTGCCCATTTGGAACTAACTATGGTCCCGTCATTAATTGCGGGTTAACCACTTACAAATATTAATATGGGCTTTATTGACTCTTGACTATGACGTGATCCCATGACATAAATAACGGGGTTAGGGTGGGACCCTAACATGCCCTCCCCCTTAAGACTAGCCTTGTCCTCAAGGCTGAAGCTGCGGAAACTGCTGAAGAATAGTGGCTGGTTCCCAAGTTGCATCTTTCGGAGAGGTGTCTTTCCATTTGACTAGGACTTCCTTAATCATGTGACTGCGCAGGTGCTTGTCCCTTGTGTCTAGAACCTGTTCGGGTTGAAGCCAGATTGACCCTTCTTCGTCCAATTCAGGTAGACTGGTTTGAACTCGGCAATTGTTCCCAATCACTTTCTTGAGGCACGATACATGGAAAACTGGGTGGATTTTTGTTGTAGGTGGGAAAGCCAACTTGTAAGCCACTTCTCCAATGCGCTGAAGTACTTGGTATGGTCCGTAGAATTTGGGAGAGAGCTTTTGACAACCCTTGTCTTTGAGTGATGTTTGCTTATATGGTTGCAGCCTCAAAAAGACCTGATCCCCTTCTTGAAATTGGCGCTATGAGCGATGTTGGTCGGCCTGTTGCTTCATGCGGTTCTGAGCTTGATGAAGATTCTCGCGAAGATGGGCGAGCATGGTTGCGCGGTGTTGTAGGAGTTGATCCATGGCTTGTACTTTGGAGCACCCCGTGAGATAAGAAGTAGGGGAAGGCGGAAATTGACCATAGACTGCTTCATAGGGAGTCATTTTGGTGGTGGCATGATAGTTGGTGTTATACCACCATTCAGCCAGAGGTAACCACTGTACCCAAAGGTGTTGCTTTTCTGAAGTGAAACACCTAAGGTAGGTTTCTAGACATTTGTTGACGGCTTCCGTTTGACCATCTGTTTGCAGATGATATGAAGTACTGAGTTTGAGTTGAGTGCCTTGTATTCTGAAGAGTTCCTGCCAAAAATTACTGGTGAAGATCAGGTCGCGGTCGGACACAATAGAAGTGGGCATGCCATGCAATTTGAAGATCTGATCCATGAAAGATTGAGCAACCAAAGTTGGTGTAAACGGTTGGGGTAGGGCGCAGAAATGAGCATACTTCGACAGTCGGTCCACAACCACCATGATGACTGACTTGTTCCCAGACTTTGGAAGACCTGTAATGAAATCCATGGAAACCTCCATCCAAATTGATGCCGGAATGGGCAATGGTTGTAATGTGCCTGGTGTGTTGACGGTTTCCCCTTTGTGGCGTTGACAGACATCACATTCTGCTACGAAAGTAAGGATGTCCTTTTTCATGCCGGTCCAAAAAAATGATCTTCTGGTGCGAGCATACGTCTTCTGAAAGCCCGAATGTCCTGCAATGGGAGATGAGTGCAATTCTGCCAAAATGCGACTTTTGAGGGTGGATGTTGGTGATATTACGACTCTGTCCTTGTAGCGAAGAATATCATTCTGCCACGAGTAGCCGTTGCTGGAATTAGGATCTACCTGCAATTGAGAAATGATTTGGGAGAGCCTGGGGTGTGAAAACCATTCCCTACGAGCCTCTTCAATCCAGTCTGGAATGGGGAGGGAAATTGCGAGCAGAGTACTTTCCTCCTCAAATTGGCGTGACAATGCATCTGCTACACTGTTGTCTTTCCCTTTCTTGTAAATGATCTCATAATCATATCCCAACATTTTGGCTAACCATTTATTTTGTTGTGGGGAGGATAGGCGTTGCTCCAAAAAATATTTAAGACTGTGATGATCTGTGTGGATTTGGAAATGTCGCCCCAATAAGTAAGGTCGCCAGGTCTCGACTGCATGTAAGATGGCCATCATTTCCTTCTCGTAGGTAGATTGGCCCAGATTCCTCCCACTGAGTTGTTGGCTGGTGAAGGCCAACGGTCGCCCTTCCTGCATTAAGACTACTCCAATGCCTGTACCCGAAGCATCACATTCAATGACAAAGGATTTGGTGAAGTCAGGTAGTGCTAAGACGGGAGTGGAACACATGGTGTTTTTGAGAGCGGTAAATGCCTGTTGTGCTTCCTCGTTCCAGAAGAAGGAATTTTTCTTTAGGAGTTGAGTGAGGGGCTTCGCTATGCGGCCATAGTTGCGGACAAATTTACGATAATAGCCTGTGAGACCCAAAAATCCTCTCAAGCTCTTCAAGGTCTTAGGTTGAGGCCATTCTTGCATTGCCTGGATCTTTTTGGGGTCCACCTTGACACCTTCACGCCCCACAATGTGGCCCAAATACTCGACTTCTTCCATGCCAAACGAACACTTAGACATCTTGACAAATAATTTATGTTTGTGGAGCAGTTGCAAGAGTAGATCTACATGCTGAAGATGTGTCGCCCAAGTGCCACTATAGATGAGGATGTCATCGAAGAAGACAAGGACAAATTTTCTGAGATATGGTTTGAGGAGGTGATTCATAAGGCTCTGAAAAGTAGAGGGGGCATTACAGAGACCAAATGGCATGACCAGGAACTCATAATGGCCTTCATGAGTTCTGAAAGCTGTCTTGGGAATGTCGACTTCCTTCATGCGAATTTGGTGGTAGCCTGAGCGAAGATCCAACTTAGTGAAGAATTTAGCCCCATTGAGTTCGTCCAGCAAATCGTCAATCACCGGGATGGGAAATTTATCTTTGACTGTCAACTTATTGAGGGCCCTGAAGTCGGGACACATCTGCCACTTCCCATCTTTCTTAAGGACCATGACCACTGGGGATGAATAAGGACTAATGCTGGGACGAATGACACCTGCTTCCAACAATTCCTTGATGATTTTTTCTATTTCATTCTTTTGGGTGAACGGATATCTGTATGGCCGCACATTTGGGGGTAGGGCCCCTGGAACCAATGTGATGCTATGATCATGTTCCCCTCACGAGGGTGGAAGCTCATGAGGCTTGTCAAAGACCGTCTGATGTTTATTTAAAATATGTTGCATCTCAGGATGAATTGGCAGAGACATGGTTTCGACTACCTGGATGGCATTAAATTGAGCTACCACTCCATGATGGCCCCTTTTAAACAATTTTTCCATCCTATGCGAGCTGATGATAGAGGGGGCTCCCGCCTGTAGTCCACGGAGGGTGTGTGTGGAGTTGTTCTACTTAAAACTCATATATAACTCCTGGAAATCCATTGTGATTGGCCCAAGAGTGCGGAGCCATTCCGTGCCTAGGACAATGTCGCAACCCCCCATGTGTATTGCAAACATGTGGGTTTTCAACTGATAGTCCCCCATTTGAAGTTTGACATTTTCACAGCGGCCTTCACATTTCATTGTGCCCCCATCTGCAATTTGGACTTGGAAGTTAGAAACTGCCCGGACAAAACAATGCGCTGCTTCAGCGATCTTTTGATGGATGAAATTATGGGTACTTCCACTATCAATCAAGACTACTACTGGGCGATGTTTAAGAAAACCCCTGATTTTGAGAGTTTGAGGGGAAGAAATTCCTGCCAATGCATTTAGCGAAATAATTGGTTCGTCAGATACCATCTCCTTTTGGTTATCTTCTTCGATCGCCTCCGATTCCTCAAGTGGTGGATCTTCCTCGGTGGAGCTGTAGTCAGTGGCATCTATTTGAAAAAACTTGGGCTCCTTGCATTTATGACCCGGGGAATATTTTTCATCACAGTAGTAACATAGTCTTTGCTTCCTTCTTTCGGCCATTTCCGCAGGTGACACCTTTTGAATCTTAAGTGTCTGGGTCGTGTTGTGAGCCTGTGGGGGATGACCTTTAGCGGGGAAGTTGGGGCGGCTGGATTGGGTTGTTAATGCACGTTCCACCTTACGAGCTACCTGGCAAGCCTCTGTCCACGTGGGAGGGTGGTGGAGTAGAACCTGAGCTTTGATGGCTTCTTTAAGACCGCTGATAAAGCATTCCATGTAGAACTCATCTGTGAGACCCTTAGTGCGGAAGGCTAAGGCTTCAAAAGCGGTAATATATTCATCCACTGTACCCGTCTGTCGGAGCTTAGTGAGACGCCCCAAAAAAGAGTCTTCCTGTTCAAAGCGATTTCGAAGAGCTTTGGCAAATTGGGCCCAATTCTGAAAATGTCCATTGCAACGCTGATGCCATTCCCCCCATTGCCATCGTTCATTGTCCAAGTACATGGTGCCCACCATAAGCTTAGTCCCCTCATCTAGGATATGATTCAATTTGAAATACTGCTCCATTTGTGCTAGCCATGCGGACGTGTGAGAACCGTCAAATTTATGCATATCCAACTTGGGAGGTCGCTGACTGGGTGGTGGATGGGTGTGCCAGACGTGAGGAGAGTGGCTAGACTCACCCTCATGGTATTCATGGCCATTATACACCTCCTCGTGGGCTGGCTCCTTGCCCTTCGAGACTGCATTCTGTATCTGGAGACTTATTCCTTTAATCTCATGTTGGATTTCGTTCACCGCAGTTTGGATGGATTTCACCTGGTCTTCAATTTTGTCCATCCTTTCATTGGCCATCGCTTGAGCGCGAGTTTCTACCATACACCAACCTGATGAAAAATTGGGACCGCCTAAAAAATTTTTACTAAGAAATTGAATGGTACCACCTTGCTCAGCTCGTCGTCCTGATTCTAATGGGCTAGATCACCAATAAGCGCCCTGGAAGATCTCAGACTTTTTTTTTTTGGAAAACTCCTAACGGAGTTTTACTCCTTCCTGATCAATACTGCAGTCGCCAAATCCTCAAAATGTCAATGCCGCCAAAAGTCCTGCGAAAAGTATATCCAGGTACAGGAACCCTTCACAACTACTCCGATCTGGTGGATCTGAGAGATCTGAATGGTGGCACAACTGCTGCTGCTGATCTGATGGAGCTACCGGACTGATGTCTGCTACTGCTGCACTTCTTTGCACCCGTTGATCTGGAATAGATGATGTGTGATCCCCCGATAGAAAGGGAACTATGGTCTTGAGGAGTGTCAGGTGCTACAGATCGCAATATACATAAGGGTCTGACAGTAGTACTTGGCCCAATGTTTCAGGGTTCTAACTAAGGAGGATCGACCGTACCCTTAGCCGTACAACCCGACTACCCTATCGTACGGGCGAGTAATCTCTCCGAGTGCTGTTCTCGGTGTACTGTAGCCACAAGACGGCCGAAGGTTTATCTATGGCGAGGTTTCAAGGGAGCCTAAGGGGCTTCCTATATACCCAGAGGGTACGTGGAAGACAGTCCGTGCGCGGTTCTGTCTAATGCGATACTACTCGAAGGGGTACCCATAGGGGTTACAAGGGAGTCCAACAGACGTGACCACCTCTTGTATTTCCTGCGTGCATGCCTCCCCAAATCCGGAGGTTTATGCGCTTAACGACAAATCCCGTGGTTTAAAGACGTCGGAACACGTCTCTAGCCAAAAAAAATTTTGCTAAAAATTGGAGATCCCACCGAGCCCTGGAAAGTGCTCTGATACCACTTGTTATGCTCTTAACCTGCAAAGTAATACCCAAACACAGAATATGCGAAGAATAGATACCCAGAACACAGAATAGCAATGATTTTATTATTCAAAGAGCAATGTTCACATGCCTCTTCGAGGGGGCAACCTCCAATAGAGCAGAGCTCGATTACAAAATAAGACACGACACTCCTCACAGGGAGTCTCTATCCTTTATATATGACTCATACATGCAATACCACGAGCCAATACCGTGGGTTTTATTAATACCATCTATCTAATACTACTGCCCATTTGCAACTAACTGTGGTCCCGTCATTAATTGCGGGTTAACCACTTACAAATATTAATATGGGCTTTATTGACTCTTGACTATGACGTGATCCCATGACATAAATAAGGGGGTTAGGGTGGAACCCTAACAGACAATCTTTGTCTGGACCATGGTTGACAATGATTGATTTTCATATCAAGACAATCTTTGTGAAAATGCAACGCTGGACCATGTTTGACCATGGTTGTTTGTCATATTGAGATAATATTTGTCACAATGCGATGTTGGACCATGGTTGGACATGATTTATTTCCATATTGAGAAAATCCTATGATAAATCCTGAAATAAATATTGTAAACCAAGTTATATAAACCCTATGATAAATACTATAAACACTAAAATTGAGATGGTTTACCATGGTTGATTTACATCCATATTGAGAAAACCCTATGATAAATCGTGAAATAAATATTGTAAGTTATATAAACCCTATGATAAATATTATAAACACTAAAATAGAGATGGTTGACCATGGTTGATTTACATATTGAGATAATGTTATATAAACCCTATGATAAATATTATAAACACTAAAATAGAGATGGTTGACCATGGTTGATTTACATATTGAGACAATATTTCTCGACGTTTGACCATTATTCACCATGGTTGATCATGATTGATTTGCATATTGAGACAATATTTATCACAATTATTTTCACAAAATATGAAAGTTAGTTTCACAAAATTTATTTTACTTTAACTACACATTAAATTTACCTTTATTATACATAAAATTTCAAATTTCCATTATTCGCCAAGGTTGATCATGACACCATCATTGATCATGATTGATTATGATTGATTTACATATTGAGACAATATTTGTCATAATTATTTTCACAAAATATGAAAATTAGTTTCTCAAAAATTATTTTACTTTAACTACACATTAAATTTACCTTGATTATACATAAA
This sequence comes from Pinus tabuliformis, assembly GCA_031772625.1. Classification (NCBI taxonomy): domain Eukaryota; kingdom Viridiplantae; phylum Streptophyta; class Pinopsida; order Pinales; family Pinaceae; genus Pinus; species Pinus tabuliformis. The sequence continues at coordinate 806,982,085 of CM062807.1, forward strand.
ATTTCAAATTTCTTTTAGTTTGATTGCACATATAAAATCAAATTAAAATAAATTTTAGATCCAATCTTAGCCAATGACACTTTGTTCTTGTACAATATACTTGAAAACACATTAATTTTTTAATTAGAACTTTGTAAGTTAATAAAGAATTTATTTACAAAAACAATTAAATTTGGTTGCAAAAACAAAAGGTTTGAAGTTTTGGAATAGTTAAATATTGAAACAATTTGTTTTCTATCATGTTGGATTTGAGACACTTACACAATTGTTAATTAGCTAAAATTTTAAGGATGATAATTTATTTTGAAGTTTAGAAACTTTAGTAAATATTAGGATTTGAGACTTACACAATTGTTAATTAGATAAAATTTTAAGGATGATAATTTATTTTGAAGTTTAGAAACTTTAGTAAATCTTACTAATTCCTAATATCCAAGCTGTAAAATATTTAACTATATTTTTATAAATGTTGAAAATAAAAATATTTAACTATATTTCTATAAATGTTTATAATAATGTTATATAGTTGTATAAGATTTTGATAATTTTTAAGGTAAAAATGATTTTATCTTAAGAAATTTGAGTGTTTCTTTTTAGAAAATGGAATTTACATTTTTTTTTTGGAAAAAACATGGGAAATGAGTCTATTTACAAGTATTAGCCCCTAAAATTTTTCTACCTATAAATATTGTTGGCATTATGATACAGATTTGGCACTATGACACAGGTGTTGTCCTTGATGGCAACTCACACAGATGACAGATCACAGTTCAGGCTTCATAGAATGAAGAAAGAGAGATATACGTAGGTTCATGATAGACCAAGTCGCGTATACACGCAGGTACTCTATATACAAAGTCGCGTATACGTACACACACACTTTCACAGAAGAGAAAGCGCGTACATGTTGGAGAACTAAGTTTTGGTCCGTGGTATTGGTCCATGGTATTTTGGCCCATGGTATTTGGTCCGAAGTGTTGACCCCAGGTATTTGGTCCAAGGTATTGATTCTAAGTTTTGGTCTGCAGTATTGGTCCATGGTATTTGGTCCGAAGTGTTGACCCTAGGTATTTGGTCCAAGGTATTGATTCTAAGTGGTTTTGGACCATGGTATTGAGTAAGGCCTAAGTCTATAAAAGAAGGAGAAGATCATTAGGCAAAGGCACTTAAGTATTGATTATCTAATGAAGAATAAGATCTAGAATACAGGTCATTGGGGTATGATGCACAACTGGATCTAAATCAAGGATGAACCTGAGCGCTTGATGAAGGATAAGTACTATTGATGGGTCAAGATCTTAAGGCTTGAAGAGAAGTATCTTTGTGTGATCTTTTATCTGAATAACTGGTGCATGTTGTAATCTATAAATATGATGATCTGGGTATAACTGATGTCTGCAATTGTTTAAATCATCATTTATAGATCTGTACGCAGGTTCACTTTAGCAAAGGTGCGTATACACGTTGGTTCTGCATATCAAAACAATGCATACGCAGGTTCGCCTTGGGATAACAACGTATACACGCAGGTTCGACACTATGAAGTAGCGTATATCTTTTGAAATATGTTTTAGCTACTTCTAGTTACTGTTGCAGTGTTCTGGGTTTTGGCTTGGGTTCTGGTTATAGTTACTGTATTCTGGTTACGTCGTTCTGAGTAGTGATTGATTGATTCAGTTTTGGGTGGTGCAAAGGAGATTGGTTGATGCAAATATATTTGATGTTTAATTGATGTTATTGATGGATCCAGTTTGAAAATTTATGAAACGTGGTCCCTGGAAGAAAAGAGAAGGTTGTAGCCTTCTGTAGGCTAGCTCCTACATACTAGTACACATATCAGCTAGTACAAGAGCTAGGGGGTTGTAGCTCCCTTCCAGAAGAAGATGGAGAATGAGAGAAGGTTGTAGCCTTCTACAGGTAGAAGCCTGTGTACTGGTATAAGTCTGCTCCAGTACAAAAATTGTAAAAAGAAGTTTTTAATATAAAAGACGATAGAGACGATTTCAGTAGGTGGTTGTCACCCACATTGGGTTTCCACCTTATATCTTGTGTTCTTGTGTGTGATTGTCCATTCTATTTTTACTGTTGCTAGTTACTATTTATATGGTTATGATGCACTGATTAAAGATTAACATATGATAAATTAACTGAATCATAAGTCTGCAAGATATATGCTAGTTTCCTTAAACACAGTTGCGTATACACGCGAGTTCCATTATCTGAAGTAGCGTATATGAATCTAAGTATGGAAATGAAAAATTATTGACTTTCTAATACCGATTCACCCCCCCTCTCAGTATTATTTCCAACAATTGGTATCAAAGTAGGTCCATTAGAAGAAGCTTGATTGCTTGAAGGAAGGTCTATCATTATGAGTAACTACGAAAGAGAGGGATCAATTAGACCACCAATCTTTGATGGGAGAAACTTCGTTTATTGGAAGGTAAGAACCATAGCCTATCTTCAATCTCTTGGAATAGATATCTGGGAAATCATGGAAGGAGGATATGCATTTCCATCAGTAATTCCTACAGATATGGCAGGTAAAAAGAAATATGAAACCAATGCCAAGGCTGTCAATGTATTATTGGGGAGTCTATCACAATCAGAATTTGTCAAAGTTATGCAGCTCAAAACCACCAAAGAAATATGGGACAAGATCATTCTAAGCTATGAAGGAGACAATCAGGTAAAACGTGCAAAACTGCAAACTCTCAGAATTCAATATGAAAATCTCAAAATGCACAATGATGAAAGTATAGCTAGTTACTTCTTACATATAGATGAGATTGTAAATTTCATGAAGAACTTGGGTGAAGAGATAAAGGAAGTTGTTTTAGTTGAAAAAGTTTTAAGATCATTGTCTACTAAGTTTGAATCAAAAGTATCCACCATAGAGGAAAAGTAGGATCTACAAACTATTACTATGACACAGCTGCACGAAATCTTAACTGCCTTCGAGATGAGAAAAGGAGGTCCTTCAGATATGAGAGAAGCCGCATTTACAGCTTCAACAAAAAGTAAAGAAGAACTCATTGAATCAGGACATATTTCAGAAGGAGAGGAAGAAGCAAACTTTGTCAAGAACCTTCAATGGGGTTCCGGAAGATTCAGAGGTAAACTACCATTCAAATGTTTTGCTTGTGGAAGAGTCGGTCATTATGCTGCCAAATGTCCTCATAAAGATAAAGTTGATAAAGGTAAGGAATCTGCGAAATGGAATAGAAAACAAAGTGTAAGTAAGAAAAGCTACTATACTCATGAAGATAGCGATGGTTTATCAATTAGTGATGAAGATGAAAATAACAATGACTATAGACTTCTGATGGCTTTTGAAGATGATGATTTCTTGGATGCTTTAGATGAAGATGATATTTATGAAGAAATATCTAAACTCAAAGTCTATTTAGAAGAAAAGAATATGATTATAGATACTTTGACATTCCAACTTGCTGAAAGAGAAAAACATAATGAAAATCTAGAATGTGAAATTGTGGGTCTAAGAAAGGATATTGAGAAAACAAAAGCTCTCAATCTTAGATTTGCTAAAGGATCAGAAACATTAAATGAAATTATCAAAGTGCAGCATTCTCCTCTGATAAAGATAGGTCTTGGATATACTGAAGAAGCATCTCAAGCACAGAAGCCGTCAACCTCCACTAAAAGCTATCTTGATGTAGCAAAGAGCAGTGAACAGTTCGACAATCGTCAGCAAAGGCATAAAGCAGATCACCAGGTAAAACAGGCTCAATTTAATTCAAGGATGAACAGAAGCTACAACCAACCTCAGGTAAATCATACTCAATCTGCTCCAAGAATGAATATCAATAGAAACTACAATCACCAGGTCAGTAGATTCGATAATCGCAGGAACTTCTTTAATGGTCAATGTTTTTCATGTCATAACTTTGGACACAAAGCTGCTCAATGTGTCACTTACAAGACCATTATGACTAAAGAAGCTCGAAATCAAAGGAATGAGACAGGGATCATGAAAAGATATTACAATAACTTTTCTCCTCTTGAAAATGAAAAAGAATGCTCTATCTGTAACAACTTCGGTCATGAAGATTCTGAATGCAGGAGTAAATTTTGACAAACATCTCAGAAGGAGCAAACTTCATTGAGTCCCAAAATTTGGAAAAAGAAAGAACCGCAAACAGAAAGATGTGGTATAGCCTTATATGCAGAAGGACAAGAAAATCAGTGGTACATCGATAGTGGATGCTCGAAACACATGACAGGGGATAAAGACAAACTTCAATCATACAATGCCTTAGAAAAGGAAAAGAAGGTCTCATTTGGAAATGACACTCCTGCTGTTATAAAAGGAAAAGGTTCTGTTTTCTTAAAAGAAAAGGTTAAAGTTGGGAATGTTATGTATGTTGATGGTCTAAAGCATAACCTATTGAGTGTTAGTCAAATGTGAGATCAAGGAACCAAAGTAGTATTTCGATCAAATGGATGTGTTGTTCGTGAGCTTGATACAGGAGAAACCGTGATCAAAGGCATAAGAACTCCAAATAATTTATACATACTCAAGGGAGGACAACAACAATACTATTTGAGCAAAAATGATGAACACTAGATATGGCACAAAAGATTGGGGCATCTGAGCTTCCCTCAAATAAGGAAAGCATGACAATTCTAGGCTGTTCATGATCTTCCTAATATCAGCATTCGAGAAAATACAATATGCAAATCATGTCAATTTGGTAAGAAAACCAGAAAACATTTCCCGAAGAAGGAAGGATCAGCTAGTAAGCCTCTTGAACTTGTTCATACTGATTTATGTGGAGCATCAAGGAAAAAGTCTCCTCGTGGAGAAGAATATTTTATATTGTTCATTGATGATTTTTCTAGAATGTGTTGGATAGGACTTCTAAAGCACAAAGATGAAGCATTTGAAAAGTTCAAAGCCTTCAAAACCTTGGTTGAAAATGAATCAAATCGTAAAATCAAATGCCTTAGATCTGATCGAGGAGGGGAATTTACCCCGGATGAATTCTTTGACTTTTGTGAAGAGCATGGAATAAAAAGGGATTCTCCAAGGCAAGGACTCCTCAGAAAAATGGAATGGTAGAAAGGATGAACAGAAGCATTCAACAAATGGCTCATGCTATGCTAGATGAGTCTGGAACTCCTGCAACCTTCTGGGGTGAAGCTGCATTCACTGCCGTCAGTGTTCTCAACAAAACAAATGTTTGGGTAAACAACACTCAAACTCCACATCAACTTTGGTATGGTAAGACTCTTACTGTAAAATACTTCAAAGTTTTTGGAAGAAAATGCTACATCAAAAGGACTGATGAAAATCTTGGCAAGTTTGAACCCATAGCAGATGAAGGTATTCTTCTTGGTTACTCTTCCCAAAGTAAAGGATATAAATGTTATAATAAAATACTTGGGAAAATTGTTGAAAGTATTGATGTTGTGGTTGATGAAACATGCAAAAATCCAAAACAAGTAAAAACCGAAGATTATGAAGAAGATGAGGATTATCCTTCCACATCAAATCACACTGATTCTGAAGAAGAAACAAATGAAGCACCAGAAGAGGAAAAGACTCCATCCAGGTATGTTCAGAAAAACCATCCAGAGACTCAAATTTTGGGACAAAAGGAGGCAGGTGTTCAGACAAGAAGAACTATTGCAGAAGCTTCAAGCTATCTAGCATTGTTATCCTCCACTGAACCTCAAAATGTAAATGAAGCATGCAAAGATGAATGTTGGGTCAAGGCCATGAATGAAGAACTTGAGCAAATTGAAAAGAATAATACTTGGGAATTAGTTCCTAGACCTCATGATAAGAATATCATAGGAACTAAATGGATATTCAAAAACAAGGTGAATGAAAAAGGAGAAGTCATTAGAAACAAGGCTAGACTTGTTTGTAAAGGATATGCTCAACAAAAAGGTATAGATTTCGAAGAATATTTTGCACCTGTTGCTATACTTGAAGCCATAAGAATGTTCCTTGCTCTTTCTAGCTTTCAGAAATTAAGAGTATACCAAATGGATGTAAAATCTGCCTTTCTTAATGGAGACTTAGAAGAAGACGTATATATTGAGCAACCAGATGGATTCATCCTTGGAAATGATCCAAAACTTGTATGCCAACTCAGAAAGGCTCTCTATGGTCTAAAACAAGCTCTAAGGGCCTGGTATTATCATCTTGACAAATACCTTCATCAACAAGTTTTCTAAAAGGGATTAGTTGATAGCAATCTATATACAACAATTGATAATGATAAATTGCTAATACTTGTTGTGTATGTTGATGATATCATTTTTGGTAGCAATGAAGAAGCCATGAGTCAAAACTTTGCTTTGGTAATGCAACAAGAATTTGAAATGTCCCTGCTTGGTGAGCTCACATATTTTCTCGGCCTACAAGTTCAACAAAATAAAGATGGTATTTTTCTATCACAAACCAAGTATATCAAGCAGATCTTGAAAAAATACGGCATGGAAAAGTCCAAACCAGTATGTACCCCCATAGTAACAGGTTGCATTCTCAACTCCAATGATGAATCAAGAACAGTACATCAACCAATCTACAGATCCATGATTGGAAGTTTGCTTTATCTAACAGATACCTGACCAGACATCATGCATGCAATAGGAATAGTTGGAAGATTCCAAGAAAATCCAAAGGAATCACACCTTCAGGTAGTCAAAAGGATCTTCAAATATCTTCAAGGAACTCATAATTTTGGTTTATGGTATCCTAGGGATACAGATCTTACACTTCATGCATATACAGATGCAGATTGGGCAGGAAGCGTTGATGATAGAAAAAGCACTAGTGGTGGTGCATTCTATATGGGTTCCAAATTGGTGTCTGGGTTCAGCAAGAAACAAAGCTCTATTGCATTATCTACAGCTGAAGCAGAATATGTGGCTGCTGCATCTTGCTACACACAACTCCTTTGGTTGATGCAAACATTGCAAGACATTCAGATCACATGTACTCCACCTATCTCCATTCTATGTGATAATACAAGTGCCATCAATATTTCAAAAGAATCCAGTCATGCATTCCAAGACCAAGCACATACCCATCAAATATCATTTTCTACGTGAACAAGTGCTTGAACAAAAGGTTAAATCAGAGTATGTTCCTTCCAGAGAATAGGTTGCTGATATATTCACCAAACCACTACCTAGAGAGACATTTGAATATCTCAGACAGAAGCTGGGAGTAGTTGATGCATCATCCTGCTGTTAAATCCTATATGTTTCAGAGAAAGGTTGGTATACGCGAGTTTCATATGGCGAAGTCGCGTACATACGCTGGTTTCTATGGATACAGTTGCGTATATGTTGATTTGAAGAAAAGCAGTGGTACAGAAGTCTGATATGGGTCTAACAGTGATCACCTGGCACAGATTCAGGGGGAGCATATACTTATAGTAATGCATTGTTGGCATTATCTTAAGAAGGTCTTGATACAAATTCACAGTTGTTTCTGATTCAGGAGGAATAGGTTCAGGGGGAGATCATGGTTGCTGGTCTGGATGGTAGATGCTGCTGACGATAGTTGCTGATATCTATCATTATCTTGTCTTAGATTTTTGGTCTCTATGTCATGTATATCTTTTATTGACAAGGTCATGTAATGACCTATTTTTCCCCACTATGCATGGGATGGATGATGTAATGTTCTAGTTCTGACTTGTATAATCATTTGGTATATACCCACTTGGTTGGGTGGGTGAGTCAAACTTGGTATATCCCCACTTGGTTGGGAGATGGATGTATGTATGAGTCATTAGTGGTAGGAAGGTCATTTATGATGTATGTATAGAATCATATTTTTGCAGACCTTGCTTATATTCAGGGGGAGCATGGACAACACACTTCAGCATATCAGAGAATTCAGTATGCATTCAGAGGGAGCATAACCCTTTGCCCTTGATGACAAAGGGGGAGAGTGACTTGGGGTTGCCATCAAGTCCAAAGGGGGAGATTGTTGCCATTATGATATAGATTTAGCACTATGACACAGGTTTTGTCCTTGATGGCAACTCACACAGATGATAGATCACAATTCAGGCTTCATAGAATGAAGAAAGAGAGATATATGCAGGTTCATGGTATACCAAGTCGCGTATACAGGCAAGCACTCTATATACAAAGTCGTGTATATGTACACACGCACTTTCACAGAAGAGAAAGCGCATACATGTTGGAGAACTATGTTTTGGTCCATGGTATTTGGTCCGAAGTGTTGACCCCAGGTATTTGGTCCAAAGTATTGATTCTAAGTGGTTTTGGACCATGGTATTGAGTAGGGCCTAAGTCTATAAAAGAAGAAGAAGATCATTAGGCAAAGGCACTTAAGTATTAATTATCTAATGAAGAATGAGATCTAGAATACAAGTCATTGGCGTATGATGCACAACTGGATCTGAATCAAGGATGAACTTGAGTGCTTGATGAAGGATACATACTATTGATGGGTCAAGATCTTAAGGCTTGAAGAGAAGTATCTTTGTGTGATCTTTTATCTGAATAACTGGCGCATGTTGTAATCTATAAATATGATGATCTGGGTATAACTGATGTCTGCAATTGTTTAAATCATCATTTATAGATCTGTACGCAGGTTCACTTTAGCAAAGGTGCGTATACACACTAGTTCTGCATATCAAAACAACGTATATGCAGGTTCGCCTTGGGATAACAGCGTATACACGCAGGTTCGACACTGTGAAGTAGCGTATATCTTTTGAAATATGTTTTAGCTACTTCTAGTTGCTGTTGCAGTGTTCTGGGTTCTGGCTTGGGTTCTGGTTACTGTTACTGTATTCTGGTTACAACATTCTGAGTAGTGATTGATTGATTCAGTTTTGGGTGGTGCAAAGGAGATTGGTTGATGCAGATATATTTGATGTTTAATTGATGTTATTGATGGATCCAGTCTGAAAATTTATGAAATGTGGTCCCTGGAAGAAAAGAGAAGGTTGTAGCCTTCTGTAGGCTAGCACCTACGTACTAGTACACATATCAGCTAGTACAAGAGCTAGGGGGTTGTAGCTTCGTTCTAGAAGAAGCTGGAGAATGAGAGAAGGTTGTAGCCTTCTACAGGTAGAAGCCTGCGTACTGGTATAAGTCTGCTCCAGTACAAAAATTGTAAAAAGAAGTTTCTAATATAAAAGAAGATAGAGACGATTGCAGCAGGTGGTTTTCACCCACATTGGGTTTCCACCTTATATCTTGTGTTCTTGTGTGTGATTGTCTATTCTGTTTTTACTGCTGCTGGTTACTGTTTATATGGTTCTGATGCACTGATTAAAGATTAACATATGATAAATTAACTAAATCATAAGTCTGCAAGATATACGCTAGTTGCCTTAAACACAGTTGCGTATACACGCGAGTTCCATTATCTGAAGTAGCGTATATGAATCTGAGTATGGAAATGAAAAATTATTGACTTGCTAATACTGATTCACCCCCCCCCCCAGTATTATTTCCAACAAATATCTCACAGAATCCAAATGTAATCTTACAAATAGTAAAGATATCTTAGCATACATATACTTTTAATTATATTTTTTTTTAAATTTAAAAATACAAATCTCAAATTATTAAAAGATACTCCTCAAACTTAAAAAAAAACAAAATTTCATTAAAGTATTTGCTCTATGTCAACCAAATGTTATATCACTTAAAATGCGAGGCCCCATTCATGAAAGAAAGTGACCATGAAGCATAGGTAATCTTGAAGAATATGGACAAATTTTTCATTAAAATATGTGCTTCATATCACCATTCATGAAAGGTCTTGAAGAATATGGACAATTTTTTCATTAAAATATGTACTTCATATCACCCAAATGCATGACCCCACTCATGAAAGTGAGGGAAATAGAGGAAAATTTGCATCAATAATCATAAAAGACAAATGTGTCACTAAAGTGAGGGAAATAGAGGAAAATTTGCATCAATAATCATAAAAGACAAATGTGTCACTCAAATATGTGAGACAAATGTGTTACTCAAATATGTGCTCTATGTGAATTAAATGCAAAGACTCACTAAAACAAAATGACAATTTTTTCACAAATAATTGTAATAATGTGTAAAGACACCTTATGGCCACAACTTTTATGTTTAAAACACTCAAGAAAGCAAGGGAAATAGAGGAAAATTTGCATCAATAATCATAAAAGACAAATGTGTCAGGGAAATAGAGGAAAATTTGTATGAACAATCATAAAATACAAATGTGTCACTCAAATATGTGCGACAAATGTGTTACTCAAATATGTGCTCTATGTGAATTAAATGCAAAGACTCACTAAAACAAAGCGACAATTTTTTCACAAATAATAGTAATAATTTTTTCACAAATAATAGTAATAATGCGTAAAGACACCTTATGGCCACAACTTTTATGTTTAAAACATTATTGGATCAGGAGATTTACAATGAAAATCTGAGTAAAATGTCGTATTCTAAGTAGTGTTTGGTTTTGTTGGATTTGGTTAAAGTTTGTTCAGATATTTTTTTAAATTGTAAATTTAAGTTGTGGAAATTTCAAAATTTAAGTGTTTTAAAGAAATTTGGTTTTTTTGGATTTGGTTAAAGTTTGTTCAGATATTTTTTAAAATTGTAAATTTAGGTTGTGGAAATTTCAAAATTTAAGTGTTTTAAAGAAATTTTAAGCTGGTAAATTTATTTATACATTTGAAAACACATTTTAAATAATCAAAAATTACAATTTCACAAAAATTATATTGTTAAATTCCAATCAAAAAGATATTTATTAATTAAAATTGCTAGTAAATGGAATATGAACACTTCTATATCTTCAACAATGGAGAGTTCTCTAATTTAAGTTATGGAAATTTCAAAATTTAAGTGTTTTAAAGAAATTTTAAGCTGGTAAATTTATTTATACATTTGGAAACACATTTTAAATAATTAAAAATTACAATTTCACAAAAAATATATTGTTAAATTCCAATCAAAAAGATATTTATTAATTAAAATTGCTAGTAAATGGAATATGAACACTTCTATATTTTCAACAATGGAGAGTTCTCTTCTGAAACTGCCAATGACACTTACTGCACCTTTGGATGTGCTAAGTAGTTCAAAAATTTTAATGCTTTATTGAAAAAATTGAAATATGTAAATTTTAATAAATTATGGTTTTTCTTTTTTTAATAAATTTTATTATTTTAGCTCACAGTAGTGTTAAATTGCTGATGGTCATACTATAAATTATATGCTATTTTTCAGTAGGTAAGACATCCTAACCACTACTAATTTCAGTATCAGGCCATAGTATTTCATAGCCTAAAATTCATCGTCCTCAGGAGAAACGTATAAAAGTAAGGTCTCTTTCAATGTTTCACATTTTAATTTTAAGTGAGAATTTAGCAGCTCTCATCAACACAATAGTTGGAAATGGTGTTGTCTATTTTTTAATAGTGTGGTCGTTATTTTGTAAGAACTCTTCTCTATTGTAATTTTTTTTAAGTAAAAGAATAATTAAAGTGAAAAAGGACTTGTTTTGTTTTACCAATTACTTCAAAAATAATACACGAGAAAATCCCAACAAAAGATAAATTCACATGAATGCCCCACAAACATGTTAAGGAATCTCCTTGGTATGAAGTCCCAACTAGACCTCAAACCATTTGTATTAGGGGTCCCAGCAATGGGTATTATGGTATCACCTTGACTGTTGTTACACGCAGAGGTAAGTAAGATTTCCTTGTTGGAAGCAAGGGTGTGACCTTGTAGCAAGTCAAGGAAGGTGTATGAAAGGCTCTAACACAAGGAAGGGGAGAAGAGTGTGCCACTTAGAAGCATGTGATAACACATAGCTTGAAAGGGAACACATGAGATGAAATACATCACGAGATGGAAAGTAGGATAACCAACGATCAAAATTTATGCATTAAACCAACCACACACTTCGATAAGATTCATACAAATACATACGGAATATTCCATACATACATGCGCAAATTATAGCTACATACATCATTTGAGTAACCAGGATAGCCAAACTACAATGACAATATATGCATGAAACATGTTGCCTTTGTTATATTAAAAGAGTGAAAGATCCAATCATACATACAACCATGACAACCACTAGCCTCGATAGTGGAACATTACAGTCACTACCGCCTGCTCCTCCAAAGAGATGTACTAGCTCTACATTGTGGAGAAGCCAAGGCTCATTACAATACACTCCAATATTTCTCTAAGTTATACCTATCAGAAGCTTGGCTCCCAAAAACCTGTATAATGAGTTATGAGGTTCTATATATAGCAAAGGGTGGGGTGACCCTTGAAATTCCCCTTTGTGACTCTTCAACTACCCTCATGACTCTTCAACTTACACATGATTGTTTACATTCTACTATTAAGACTTGGTCTTTCACTTTACAACATGTTTACAATACAATCTGCACATGTACCCATGTGAGACAAGAATAAGCTTGAGTAAGCCACACATGACATCACTAAGACTCGGACCACTGTGGGATGGCTAACTCATCGACATCCTCTTGATGATCGATGGTGGTGAACTGATGCCAAGCTTGGTAATCTATTATGGTGTCTGTGTACTCTGTGTTGACATCCTTCTAAAAGTGAACTCTTTCCTCCATTGCATCCGGGTACAATGATTTGGCACCTCTGTCCAACTCGTCAGATAGCATGGGCATCATGGTATTAAGTGCAGCCATACTAGTGCATAGTGTATACGTTAATCTGTAAGTCCATGCTAGTGGCTATGTGCATCAACTGATCGAAGTACATGTCAAACTCCAGTCGGAATTGGTTCTTTACTTTCAACTCGGTGAGTGTGCCAATGGATGGGATCGCATGCATGTGCACAATGAAATCCACGCTTCTGAACACTCGGGCATGTGAAGCCTGTAAGCTGGTGATGAGTTGTGGGAGTTCCTCATAATTCTAGATTTGACTTTGGATGCATGCCTTCAACTCCACTACCTTTGGCTTCATCACCTTTGGCAAGTGAAATGGGGCTCCCTTGTACCTCATTGTCCATATCTGCATGTGATGGACAACTGTGTGTATGTCTGACAAGATGCATGCTCTCCTAGTACAGCGCTACTATGAACCGTTAAGATGGACAACTGACTTATGCACGGTGATGAACCTGAAGTACAGCTTCCACATGACTGTCTCGAGAGATGATACTTCATCAAGTATCGCTTTCTTCAACTCTGCCCTAGCAGATGTTGTAGCCTACTCTTCTCCCTACTTGGCCGCTTGTAGCTCCTTAGCCATGCACTCATTCTCATCTATCAAGAATCTTACACTTGAGCTGGTGGCTTTGACATATGCCTTTGTGGCATTGGCCAATGCAATTGGATGTTTGCGCACATCGGACACACTCACTCGTTCGTCAAACTATGTAGGAGATACATGGAAATTCGGAGTGGGAACTCTACATGATTGCACAACTATGTGTTGTGACTCACTGTTGGGTCCCTATAATACTAGTGATTACCCCATTACTATTATAGTTATACCCCTTATTTATATTGTTGTGCCCCTATTACCCCCTTATTGTTATTTTTGTGCCCCATAGAATCCCTCTATTGTTATTTTTGTGGCTTTATATTATTATTGTTAGGTTGGCTGGATTATATTGTGACTCCTTAGACTCCTATATATAGAAAGGAGGTTTTGTCATTTGAATCATCCAAGAATTGTTCATTTATGTAATGTAAAGGAGGTTGCCCCCTCGAAGAGGCTGAATTCTAAGGCGTTGATCTATCTTTTCTATCTTTTCTTGAGCTGGTTTCATAACATTTGGTATCAGAGCTTTGGATTCTAGGGTTTCGCTGCTCCAAACAGGTCATCGTGGCATTTTCGCTATAACTTTTTTTCTGTGACGTTTCAGAAGTCGCAAAAAAAACCCATTTGAGAAGAAATCGCGCTGAACCTTGGGTCTAAATTTCAGAGCTTTTTTGCGTGATATTTTAGGAGATATGATCTGAGGAAGTTGGTATTTTTGCAGACTCCTGAATTACATTCAAAACAGGTGACCTGGGGAAAATCGTCATAACTTTCTTTCTGAGCATCGGATTGAAATTTCGTAAGAAGGTACAGAAAGAGGACGGACTGTAGTTTTCTTTTGTATATTTTTCAGAGTCAAAGGTTGAAACAGTGACACGTGGAACTTCATACAACTTCGCTCTTCTGGAAAGGTCTATAATCAGGTCATCTTGGGAGATTGTGCATAACTCTTTCTTGGAGAATCCAATTTGGATCAGACTGGTGGCATTGGAAAGAGGACACAGAGAGATACTACAGATCACAAATTCAGAACTATATGATTGGAAAGTACAGAGATACATCAGAGGCAATATCGAGCTCCTACAAAGTGAAAAAAGGTGTGTAGATTTTTTTTAAATTTTTGCTTAATCTTGGTTTGAAAATTTATTTTGAAGGAATTCAAAGGGCATAGTAGAGCATTATTATCGGTAACTGATGCCCCGAGGAAAGAAAATGCAAACACCTAGTAAGGAACCTGAAAGCTCTAGCATGACTCATGAAGAAGAGGAAGAAATGCTACATGATATATCAAAATTACAAGAACAAGTGCAACAAATGTCACGCTCACAAAAGTTAACAGATGCTAAGATAAATGGCGTGGAAGCTAAGATAAATGGCGTGGAAGCTAAGATGGACAATTTGAAGATAGATTTGAACACTAATTTGAAGACAGGCATGGCAGATTTGAAGACAGATTTGACAAATTTTCTACAAGAAATACTTACTAATGGTGAAAAGGTAGTAAAGGAAACTCATGATGAGAACAAAAGAAATGTTAATCATGATTCCATAGACGCTAATGTTGGATCGAAGAATCACCATATTCCAAAAATCGATATGAGGAAGTTTGATGGCAAGGATCCCGCCACATGGATATTACAGATGGAGCAATTCTTCGATCTCAATAATGTGCAAAACGCACAAAAGGTACGTATGGCAACTGTATATTTGGAACCAAATCAGTTTGTATGGTATCAATGGCTTTGTTCTCGTAAACAATTTATCACTTGGGCAATTTTTACGGAAGAATTGATAGCACATTATGAGGATACAAAAAGCAACACTTTTTTTAGCCAATTGATAAGTCTCAAACAAAAGGGTTCAATAATGGAGCACATTGAGGAGTTCCAAAAATTGAACATAAGGGTAAAAGATATTCCAGAGGAGCATAGGATTGATGTGTTCATAGGGTCTTTAAAGGATAATATCCAACATGATGTTCGCCTTTGGGAACCTGATTCATTAGAGAAGGCATTCAGGTTAGCAAGAAAAATGGAAAGCAAAATTATGGCAACTAGGAAGCATACCACTCACAACTATAAAGACGGAAGTGTTGTTGCCCCTAGTCTTCCACAACCTACAAGGTTGACACCACAACAATTGGAAGAAAAAAGAGCAAAAGGGCTTTGTTACAATTGTGATAGCAAATACACAAAAGGTCATAAGTGTGCTGAGAAGAAATTATTCTACATAGATTGTGAAGAGGAAGAAGAAAAGGAGCAAGAAAGGTCAAAAGAAGAGGATATATTCCAGGAACAAAGCCTAGATGAAGAACAAATAAATCCGACCATATCTTGTAATGCATTGGCGGGAATTACCACTCCTCAAACCATCAAGATAGAAGGACAAATCAAGAAGAAAAAGGTAATAGTGTTGATTGATTCAGGAAGCACCCACAATTTTATTCATTGTAGGGTAGCAAAAGAATTGAATTGCTTCCTATATCCAGCACCAGAGTGTCAAGTGATGATTGCAAATGGAGGAACAATAAATTGCTCTGGAAAGTGCCATAATATCAAGCTATCCATGGGAGAATATGTATTGACTAGCCCAATGCTTTCCATTCCAATGGGAGGTGCTGATGTTGTACTAGGAGTCCAATGGCTACAATCCTTGGGTACAATAGCTTTTAATTTTCAAGAACTTTTCATGAAATTTTCTGTGGAAGGAAAGGAAGTTGAATTAAGGGGTATTGCAGGGAAACCAGGAAAGATAATCAGCTCTAATGGCATGACAAAGCTTCTAAAAAAGGAGCAAAGAGGTGTAATTGCACAATTATGTTCGCTAGATGTTTCCACATTGGAATCATCTATTTCTCCAGATCTCCAAAAAGTCCTGGACAATCATTCCAAGGTATTTGAGACTCCCAAAGGTCTCCCACCTATGCGTGATCATGATCATGCTATTCATCTGATTCCAGGAAGTGTTCCTCCAAACATCAGGCCGTACAGATATCCCTATGTCCAAAAAAGTGAAATTGAACGTATGGTTGCAGAAATGCTAGAGGCTGGTATAATTCAACCAAGTCAAAGTTCTTTCTCAGCTCCAGTAGTATTGGTGCACAAGAAGGATGGATCATGGCGCATGTGTCCGGATTATAGGGAGCTCAACAAGCTCACTATTAAAGATAAGTTCCCCATTCCTGTCATTGATGAATTACTGGATGAATTGCATGGATCAATTTACTTCACCAAGTTGGATCTTCGTTCGGGATATCATCAAATCAGAATGAAGATTGAAGACATTCCGAAAACGGCATTTAGAACTCATGAGGGTCATTATGAATTTTTGGTCATGCCTTTTGGCCTTACCAATGCACCTTCAACATTTCAAGGTTTGATGAATTCAATTTTCAAACCATTCCTTAGAAAATTTGTGTTAGTATTTTTTGATGATATACTAATCTACAGCAAGTCTTGGAAGGATCATGTTGAACATGTTGACAAGGTGCTACAACTATTGGAGGAGAAACAATTATATGCAAAAAGATCCAAATGTTTCTTTGGAGTCCAGGAGGTGGAATATTTGGGTCATATTGTATCTCATGAAGGAGTTAAGGTAGACCCTAGCAAAATTAAAGCCATTAAGGAATGGAAAATCCCCACATCCATAAAGCATCTGCGAGGATTTCTTGGGTTGACAGGGTATTATCGCAAGTTTGTTAAGAATTATGGGAGAATAGCAGCACCTCTAACAACATTATTGAAGAAAGATTCATTTTCATGGACTCCGGAAGCAACAAAGGCCTTTGAACATCTTAAAGAGGCAATGTGCCAAGCACCGGTCTTAGCTACACCGGACTTCACAAAAACCTTTATTGTGGAATGTGATGCTTCAGGAAATGGAATTGGTGCTGTTCTAATGCAAGATGAAAGACCCATTGCTTTTGAAAGTCGTCCAATCAAGGGAAAGTTTTTAAGCAAAGCTATTTATGAGAAGGAAATGTTGGCAATACTCCATGCACTTAAGAAATGGCGACCCTACCTAATGGGAAGACACTTCAAGGTAAAAACGGATCATGATAGCCTTAAATACTTTTTAGAACAAAGATTATCCTCTGAAGAGCAACAAAAGTGGGTCACAAAGATGTTGGGTTATGACTTTGAAATCATCTACAAAAAAGGGAAGCAAAATGTGGTGGCAGATGCACTCTCAAGAAAGGATGAGGATGTGGAAGCATTGTTGTGTGCCATTTCTATTATCCAACCAGATTGGATAAACGAAGCAAGGGAGGAATGGAAGAATGACGAAGAAGTGTGGGCACTTATTCGAAAGCTACAACAAGATTCCAGTACCTCTGATACATTTAGCTGGCAAAATGATTCGTTATGGTACAAAGATCGCTTATACCTCTGTAAGAATTCCCAGCTAAAACAAAAGATTCTTATGGAATTGCACACTTCTCCCTTAGGAGGGCACTCAGGATTTTTAAAAACTTACCACAGGGTTAAGAAGGAATTTTTTTGGGATGGCCTTAAATCAGATATTCAAAAGTTTGTGGCAGAATGTTTGGTTTGCCAACAAAATAAAGTTGAAACAATTAAGACACCGGGTCTATTACAACCTTTATCCATTCCAAGCCAACGTTGGGAGGAGGTTTCAATGGATTTTATCACAGGTTTACCCAAGTCTGAGGGAAAGAGTGTCATCATGGTGGTAGTTGACAGACTTACCAAGTATGCACACTTTTGTGCATTATCACATCCATTTAAAGCCAGTACAGTTTCTACTGCATTTATGGAAACAGTTCAAAAGCTACATGGAAACCCAAAGATTATTGTAAGTGACAGAGATCCCATTTTCACTGGAAATTTTTGGACAGAATTATTTTCTTGTCTTGGTACTCAGTTAGCTCATAGCTCATCTTATCATCCTCAATCTGATGGGCAAACTGAGATAGTAAACAAATGTTTGGAAGGATATCTTCGTTGCTTTGTATCTGATAAACAGACACAATGGGTCAAATGGTTGCCTCTGGCTGAATGGTGGTATAACACTTCCTTCCATACAGCAACAAAAATGACCCCATTTATGGCACTTTATGGGTATCAACCACCATCCATCACATCATATTTAAGAGAAAATTCTAAGGTTCAGGCAGTGGAACATCACATCGAACATCAACAACAAGTCCTCCAACTCTTAAAGGATAACCTCGTGTTGGCACAAAATAGAATGAAACAACAGGCAGATCAACATCGCAGTGAAAGAAGTTTTGATGTAGGTGATTGGGTATTCCTACGGCTACAACCATATAAGCAAATGTCCCTAAAGCAAGCTAAGAAGGATAATAAATTATCACCAAAGTATTATGGTCCGTACAAGGTGTTGCAAAAGATTGGTACTATGGCATACAAATTGGAGCTTCCTGCAGCTTCTCGATTGCACCCAGTTTTCCATGTTTCATGTTTAAAGAAGGTTATAGGCGACAAGCTCCCAATTCAAACAATATTGCCAGAACTTGACGAGGAAGGAAAAATTATATTGGAACCGGAAGCAGTCACAGAAACAAGAACTCGACAGCTACGAAATCGATCAATTTCAGAGTATCTTATCAAGTGGAAGAACTTATCCGCTGAAGATTCCACATGGGAGGATGAGAATTTTATGCAGAAGTATCCAGAATTACTCAAGCGTTGAGGACAACACTTTTTTGAAGGAGAGGGGCATGTTGGGTCCCTATAATACTAGTGATTACCCCATTACTATTGTAGTTATACCCCTTATTTATATTGTTGTGCCCCTATTACCCCCTTATTGTTATTTCTGTGCCCCATAGAATCCCTCTATTGTTATTTTTGTGGCTTTATATTATTATTGTTAGGTCGGCTGGATTATATTGTGACTCCTTAGACTCCTATATATAGAAAGGAGGTTTTGTCATTTGAATCATCCAAGAATTGTTCATTTATGTAATGTAAAGGAGGTTGCCCCCTCGAAGAGGCTGAATTCTAAGGCGTTGATCTATCTTTTCTATCTTTTCTTGAGCTGGTTTCATAACACTCACCGAAGGATATGTTGTGCACATCTGCTTCCTAATTGTCCTCAAGGATTTTAGTGTCTCCTTGATCGCTTGGGAATTTCTCTACTCCCGGATCTGATGAAGGTGATGGGGTGACCCCTTATTCCTTAGGCATGAGGTCAATGTCCTGATCTAGCTCGGGCTGAATCACATTTGTGTCCATATATTCCAACATCTGTTTGATCTCTTGAGCAAAGTCCTACTCCTGTGACTACTCACCCTGTTTTCTATTTGCTAGTTGTTCGGATGAATTAATAACTTGTATGGGCATAGTTTCATCAATGTGTGCATGTTGCATCTCCTATTGTTCTTATTCCTGCTATGCTTCCTTCTCTCTTATACACATCTCTTGTTCTTCCCTTAGTTGTTGCTTCAACTCTTTTTATGCCTCCTCCAACTTTTTCTTCTCCCTAAATATTTGCATAATCATTTTGTTGTGTTGTTGCCTCTTCGCTTCAATCTCCAAAGCTACTCTCAATACAAGAGGATTTTCTTTGAACTTGCAGCTTTTCTCCGCCTTTGCGATGTCAAAAAACTTCCTCTTGCATTTGTCAAGCACAGGTATGTTGCCCTCTTTCTACTACTGATGTTGCTACTCTCTGGGATGTTGCTGCCTTCTGCACTGCTAATCATTCTACAACCATTCCAACCGGTTCATTGAGCCTTGAGAAGTTATAGTAGTATCTCCATGGGTCTTCCTCAGGCCAATGACACGCCCCATGGATCCAAGGATGATACACTCTCGTAAAGTGGTCTTCCACTAAGCCATCTGCATCATATGGATTGAAACTTCTGGTGCCGAAGGTGAATCTCTTGAATTCCTCTATCTCAGCCTCATCATGCTTGAGATTCTGGATCTCATTGAACCCGATCCACAAAGGAAGAGCGGGCCAAGGTTCCTTCTTCTTCCTGTGCAGTCTTGCTGACAACCCTGTCGAGATGTGGTATGCAACCTCTTTCATGACCAACTTATCCATGGAAAACTTCGGTAAAACATGCAGAGCCTTCTCCGCACTGTACATCCGGATGAAGGTGCCAAGGGGTGAGGCATACCAATATGTTATGTTTACCAATGCCTCCATCGCTTCCTATGACATGCAAGGTGGATCCTATTCAAAGATAATCCTATACACCGGGGTGACGAAGTGGTCTGATAGTTTTATTATAACAATACGGAAGCTGCAATCGGGGAACAACCTACAATAGGTGTTCACAGAGATTTTTGAAGGTGTCCATGCCCAACCCAAGTCAGGGACGGGCACATATTACATCAAGTATGTAAGAGGACATGAATATATTTTCTTGTTGACCTTTGGGCGGATGTCGGGAATCTATTACTTGCCCCTTTTGTTGGAAAGCCAACATATCAGACCAATTGAAAGGTCTTCCTTCGTTCACCAGTTGATCCAACACAGTCACCCAACTCTACGGGAAGGTCTTTGTGTTCTCTTGACCTTATAAGTGACATGCAAAGATGACCAAGAGATGATAAGCCTTCCACAGTAACCTTGTCTTCTAAACTTGGCTGAGTGTTGTCCTGAACATAGAAGGCTCTTTCACCCACCTCTTCAGGATGTCCCTTGAGTTTTCACTATTGTTGGGCCTAGTGAAGGGTGCATCCATTGTGATCACTGGTTGTGGCAAGTGATACATCACCTGAAAGTTCTTTTCCCTTAACGTAGCAAGTTTTGTTCCACTGCCACTGCTCAACACCATTGTCTCTAGATCAATATGCGAGACAATCCAGTGGATCATGTCCACGCATGGAAACACAAGATACCTGCACACAACCCGGTACAAGCCATACTTGTGTATGTTGATAGAGACTCTGCATTCCTCCAGATTCTCCTCAAAGGTAGCTAAAAATATGTCATTGATGTCCTGCCATTTGATCTTGATCTCCTTGTCTATGAACAACTTAGTTTCTTCATAGATGGGCTAGCTCATAGACACTTTCTCAACCATATCTCCAGTTGCGCTCTCAATGGTGTCCTTTGACCCTGCTCTCTTGGAAGCCATTGTACCTCTACTGCTGAGAGACTGTTGAACACCTATGATACATGGAGACAAAGAAAAACTCATGGAAAGCACAATGTCAATTGAAAACCAAAATAAACTTGAGGACTGATATGCAACACACGTGGGTGACTGACTGGAAGATTTGTGCAATTTTCACTGGGAGGCTCGGAGACTGATTGCCAAAACTGCGCAGAAAATAGTCCAGACTGTCAGTGAGCTAACTGACTGCTGAAACTACATAGAGCATAGTCCAACTTGGCCTCCTGAGGATTGAAACTATGCAATGCACAGTTTCAATCAGCGTGACTACAACCAGGGAAAACTTCATTGCGCAATTTTGGGGGCCAACTGAGGCACTGCCTCTCAGAATTACGCTGAGCACACTCTGGGTGGCCAATGTGAGGCAAGCTCTACGCAATTTCTAGGAGAAAGGCAATGCCTTCCATCCCAGAAATGCGCAGTGCAAGCCGGGCAAGGCAAGGTCCGGGCCAAGGCAGCTCAGACCCGCCGACGGGCGACTGAAAATAGTAAGGACTGAATGCATGTGTGAAACTGGGTGCAAACATGAGTGAATGAACATGCATGCAATTATTGAGTGCAGGATTCAGTAAAACGAGAAAACAATGAAGTGTGTGAAGCGAGATGTTGCAACGACGACTATTAGTGCATAAACAGTGTCATGCATGCGACAACAAGGAGATGCAATTAATAACTTGAAACACTACTTCTACAAGATAACATGCATTAAAACAACAACAAGCATTCAATAAAACCAAGCAAACAACATTCACAAAACCCAAACACAAAAAGCAACAAAAAAGCAGCAAAAGACATGAAAAGCATACTTACCCAGAAAAAGGTGTGTTCAGTGTGCCGAAGGTTCTTAGATGCAATGGGGAATATCAGAGCTCCAAGATCGACATGAAGAATGAGATATGAAGCATCAAATAAATAGTTTTGAAAAGATCAACGCTTATGACGTACATGCCACAAATATAGGAAAAAGTGACACTTAGCGGGAGGTTTCTAAAATAGCTTTTGCATGTAACCCCTAGCTCCGAAAAATTTCAGGAAAAAACTGCCCATGCATGCAAAGCAATATTTCTCAGTCCTCGAAGGAACCGGTCAACTTGGGAGCACATGCAACAAACTGCAAGCCTCTAGATGACTTCTGCACAGTTTCTGGGCTGAGTGGCTCTCGCTTCCCCTCAAGCTCTGCGCAATTTCTGGACTAAAGCTAAGGCTGCCAGCCAGAACTGCACAAATTTGAGAGCAAGCCCAGTGATGGGATGCTCTGCGTAATTTTCAAAGGGAATGGAGTTTGCTTGCTCTGTGCATTTCTGGAGAGCAGTAGATTGCCTTGATGCTCTTCGCAATTCTGGAGACCAAGGCTGGTTGCCCTCCAATTCTGCGCAATTCTCCAAGTGAGCACAAGAGCCGGTTGAAGACCAAGTCATAGGATGTCAGCTTGCGGGTGAAAGGTAAAAAAGTTAGCAAACACAAGATGATAAGCCAAGAAACTCAACTTGAAGCATATGTACCTGGGCAGTGCAAGACATGCTGCTAAGGATGGTTGGTAGGGAGGCTCCAAAACAAAGCTAAGGAAAAAAACTTGGAGGGTGGTTAAAGCCGCTACAATAGGTCCCCAATAACAATTTGGGAGTATAAAATTAAATATTTAAAGACAACCATCAAGAAATTGGTCAAGGAGAGGAAAGAGGATAATGCATCCAAAATTATCCAACATAAAACCTCCTTAAAAGGAACTTAAAAGATAATAGAGAAAGACATTGTGTCAAAAGAACTTCTTCTCCAAGAATGGATGGAGTTTGAATAATATCATAAAGCCCTTAAAGAAGAGGAAGAGGTGTAGCATCTTGAATCCTAAAGCCTTCGGCTTCAAGCTGGGGATATTAACACACAAATTTTTCATAATCAAGTAAAATATTTCCCATGGAAGAATAACATTGAAACCATTTTGGTAGATGGAACCTAGCTCAATGAATTTGGAAAAATCAAGAAAGAAGTGGTCTCCCATTACAAAATGCTCTATTTTGAGCCACAGGTTCTGAATGCGGTTGTCGTTGTGTATATGATAGAGGGAATTATGCCACAGATATCCATTACAAAACACTCTATTATGACCCACAGGTTTCGAATTCGATTGTTATTGCATATATAATAGAGGAAAATACTCCACAGAGGGAAACACAGGCTTGCCAAAGGAAGTAATAGAAGACGAAGTCAAAACATGGTTTCCCTATGTCGGAACAAAGCACTTGGCCTAGATGATTTCCCGACTCATTTCTATCCATTGTTTTGGGAGGTGATCAAGTTCAATTTCATAAGGATAGTAGATTATGTGTTCAAAAAAATTGCATAAGGCTCCTTCTTAGCCTTAGCACCCAAGGAGGTCAATTTGTCCTCTTTTGCTAGATTTTGGCCAATTTCTTTGTGCAACCTCTTATACAAAATAATCTCCAAAATTTTAGCGCAATGATTGAAGCCTATTCTCCCAAAACTCATCTTAGAAAATTAGGGAGCATTTTTTGGGTCAAAGGAAAATTATTGATTACATTGTGTTGGTGCTTCATTGATCCTCTTGTATAGTTGGTTTTACATTTAATGTTGGATTTAGTGGGTCTCTGATCCTTTTGTTTGGTTGGTTTTGTATTTAAGTTAAGATTGAACTTTTTGAGCTAATTTAGTTGTTCTATCAAAACAAAATATAATTTAGCTTTTCCAAATTTTTGTGATGTCAATTTAACTCATTTCTAATTTAGAGTATTGTATGGAGCAAGTATTTTTAATAAATAAAAAGTGTATTGCCATAAATAAAGGATATAGTTTGTTTTATAAGATAAAAAGAAAAATGTATATGTGTATTAAAAATTAAAATATATTTTGAATATTATTATATGTTTTTTTTTAAGGATTCTCAAATGTAATCTCTAATCATTACTATTATATTTGAGAATGGTTTTTCCTTACTTATATTTGGGGTAGTTGTAATTTCTCTTTGTATTTTTTAATAATTTAGACTCTTATGTGTTAATATTAAATTTGTTCTACTTCAAATAGGGTGACAAGATAGTTTGAGGACATTCCCAATGGTAGCACATGTAGCATGATCTGGTAGCCAACTAACCATAAGAATAGGAAATTAAAGTTATAAAAGGGCTCTTTAACATTTCCCATCGACCACTATTAGTTTAACATTGACCAATGAAATTTATAATGTTTATTTTTCAAAACAAAATATTTTTTCAATATTATTAAAAAATTTAAATTTAAAATATTTTAATTATATATATATATATATATATCTATATATATATATATATATATATATATATATATATATATATATATATATATATGAACGTTTTTTATGAAATGACATCGCACATAGCCATGCCCCTCGGCACACTAGACTTTGAAGAGATACCCAACCTATGAATGCCTTTGACCAGTCAATCCTTGACCTCCAATTAGACATTAGAAACCATTCTATTTCAAATTTTATTGTATATATATATTTAGATGGTAAAAGAAACCCTAAAACACCTCTTAGTGATGAGCTCATGGATTGAGCAAAGCATAATTATAGAAAACCAATGCAATATGGTGCATGTCAACATTTCCATATATGTCTTCTTCCGCTTTAGTCTCATTGATTCAACAAATTTAATTTCTAAGTTTTTACTTGCTTGATTCATTGTCTTCCCTATTAGCTTGTGGTTATCTCTATATCCTCGGTGCTTCTATGAAGGCATTTGATTATCGGGACAAACTCACTAGATTTAGATAACCCACCGATGTCCTACTTGCAACCCTCTACTTTACCAATTCCTTCCCATTCCACCCCACCCCTAGCCTCCTAATTCCTCATGCCTTCCACATCCTTGTTTCCTAAAACGCTACCTTTGCATCACTCTACATTCATCTACACTTCTATTGGCATGTATTTGCACCCTTTTGGTGCAAATGCTAGTATACCTTGTTTGGATCCTTTTGTCAACCTAAATAATTGAAGCTATGTTCCTTCTACACCATGGCCACAATTTCCCATGTTCACAAGAATTGAGTTTGAATCAATTGGATATCATGTTCAACTTGTTAATTTCTCTAGGTGTATACTATGTCTAATGCGAATTCTTTAATTCCTTTATTCATACTGACTTTGCAAGGGGCTGTAATTGTTGGGTACAATTCTTTACCCATTAATTGCATTTCCTATTGCGATGATATGAGATTACTATTTATTAAGCATTTCTCCACATTTGAAGATGATAAATAATTCCACATGATGAACCTAGTCCTCTCATGAAGTTTTTTTGGTATGGATTTGATGAGGAAGAGATCTCAATGAAGAAATGGAGAGAGAATTAGGACTTGCATCCTTAGACTACATGAAGTATGAGGGTTTAATATTTAATGGGGAAGAAGCACATTCTTCTTCTAATTTTCACACAATATGCAAAACATGAAGATGAAGGAAATGAACATATATATTGGATCTTATGTAGGGAGCTCAATGTATTATGTGGGATTTATTGTTATGGGTTTGATTTTAAGAAACTATATGTCAAGAAATATGTAAAGGGGGTGAACCAATGAGTGGATAAGAAAAAAGTTATGCATCAACATTTCATAGCTATCACATGAACTAATTTGATATTTGAAAGGAGTTTGGACTTTGTGTGGTTCCCAAGAATCATCACATGAGCTATTGTTGTAATATCCCTCCCCTTAATAATAAATGAAAATAATAAAAATAATAAATTATAAATAAAATTATAAATAATAATAAATAAATCACTTAATAATAATAAAAATAATAAATCATAAATGATTAAATAATAAATAATATTAAAAATATATACAAAGAAAATAAATAAAATAGTAATAACCATACTAAAGCTCTAGAAAAGAATAAGGAAACTATCAAAAAGAAGGAAATAAAACAAGAAAAGAAAACTATCAAAAAGAAGGAAATAAAACAAGAAAAGGAAACTATCAAAAAGAAAGAAATCAAAAGAAAGTTGCATGAGACACATGGAGCGTGTGCATGTGGTTCTCTTCCAATTTTGTTCTATTTAATAGATGGTGAGGAGGATGAGAGGCATTCCATCTTTCCGAGATTCTGTCTTTCATTCTCTTGGGAGAATGGTATACTAAGACCTAGGAGTCACTGGCAGTAGTACGTTGATTTAGGGCTCGGGGATGGCCAGTTGTAGCAAGACGTTGCACAATTGAGCCTACGGTTGGGTGGAGAGTCGTCCCCTAAACCTTGCTGCAGTAAGCCTACTTCGACCACAGGTAAACAGGTAAGCACTATTCATTCAATTTGAAGTTAGTTAATTAATTACATGTTTATTGAGCTAGGTAAGTGCCACTCTCATTTAAATTAATGTTAAGTTAGATATTTATTTATTGGACTGTTACATATGGTATGAGAGCAAGGTTCAGACTCTTGGTACCTTTGGGAATTAAACATTAATGCAATAACTAATAAGATTTATTGTTATTGTTCTAGATCTGTTTGAAAATCGTTGTTAAATTTTTGGCTTTAATGTTGCTTTTCTAAATTTGTTCTGAAAACACTTATTAAGGGCTACCCTCCAAAATCTATATCGGATCCAGACTTATTAAGGGCTACCCTCCAAAACCTATATCGGATCTAGGGACCAAATCTCTCTAGCCTTCATATACCGCCAAATCAGATCAATCGTTATTTTAATTAATTCTGGCTATGATCAAATCAAATCTCCAAAATAATTTTTTGGTATTCTTATAAGAAATCTCTGCATCATGGGTTTTATGGCTAAGATCTTAAACATAAATTAAGCCGCTCCTTCCTCAAATTACCTGTGATGTACTTGATGCATAAATTTCTGTAATTGGGCATCCCCTGACCTCTTAATTCGGATCACGAATTAATTATTGGACAACATCAGATCGTCTAATTCGGATCACAAATTAATTATTTAGCTGCGGTATCTTTGTTCCGCCTACAGCCTTTTAGCCGCAAGGAAGGCTCTTGGAATACTGGATAATTTCTAGCATTTATGCTAAACCTGTGAAGATCCCCGGTATTTTCTGTTATTCGGCTTAAGTCACTGTAAATGCCTGATTAAGGGTTTCATTTCTAGCAGCGGGGCCGGAATTTATCATTTATTTGTCCGAATGTTTTTTATTTTTCTCTGCATGAATTTCCATCCACAGTGTCCGAATGATGATCTCAAAATTGAAAGAATACGAAAAGAGTCTGTTTGAAGCCGTCAACATTTCTGAGCGAAAATCTCTACATATTTCGGCGTCAATATTCTCATCCAGTTTCTGATCCAGCTCCCATATGCTACCTTCACCACTCGCCATAACTGCAATAACCTCCCTTAAAACATGTAGTATCTTGTTCTGCTATCGCTTTCTAATTTGCATGCCTTTCTCTTAGCAAAAACGTTTTAGCATTTTCTTTGGCGTTAGAAGAAAAGATCTTCAGGTACCTGTTGCTGCTTTGCCCAAAATTACAGTACTGGATACATTTCCTGTACAATTTGCATAATGTAGACTGTGAAGATATCTTCTGACTTATGCTGATCAGTGTAGTTGCTGTTTAATGCACAAAATCTCTGTCTCCCTGATAGCCAAAGAAGCCTCAATTTCTGCGGATGGATTATATAAATTAACGAAGAGAAACCTATTCGACTATAAATTCAAGCACTACGCTCAAATTAGCCAAGCTTATTGTCGATTTCTTTAAGAAAAAAAAAAAAAAAAAAAATCAACCGGGCACGATACTCATGGATAAATTGGAATATTATGTTGGAAGCTGCCATAATTTTTTTCATTATTTAAGCCGGCCATACTTGCTGCCTCTAAATTGAGTTATTATATCTGCAACAATCCACTGCCATTGCCAAAATTCTCGAGGAGTGGCAAGCATTAAGAGGCCGTCATATTTATTTGACTGAAAATTCCCTTTTGACGTATTACAGAGGTAGTTCTTTTCTATCCGGATTTGAACATGGAAATTTTAAGGAAATTCTTCATAATTTTTTTATTTTATTTTTTAAAAATTATCCCGATGCCGATGTATTATAGCTAAATAAGGCAACCTGCATGCCATTAAAAAAAAACCAAAAACAAAAAAAACACTGATCTCCAAGCTGACTTCGTAAAAGTAGAAAGGATAGGGAGGAATCCCTTCTAGAAAACGCCGTACTACTTGCCTTTTCATAGCTTCTTACACTTTGTGTTGGCCAATATTTCAAAGATTAAATATATGCATTGGCATCCTTCAAAAATGTTTTTATATACTCTATATACTATGGACTGTCTTTAGTTATCTGAAAGATAAAATTACCTTTTTTTGGTTGGCAATAATTTCTCGCATAATTTGACTAAATTACAATTAATCCGTAAAAAAAAAATGCATAGAATATTCCTACACGCTATTTATGGTGTCGTAGCATCAATGCCTCCCTTTTAATATAATGCAACCACCCTCTATTATCTTAAACTTTTTTTACCTACCGATGCTTTCGCCTCTTTATTTGAGAATCACTTAGCTTTATATACTTTCATGAATGGGCATTTATGTGAATTTTTACGGCTGAGACGACTTTACAAAAATGGAATGAAGGTAGAAGTTGGAAAGCATCACCGGAGTTGGTACGTGTTCCAAATGAAATTAGGGATATTTTTTTTTTCTTCTATATTTTTTTAAAATACTATTTATGAATATTGTTAAGCATAAAAATAATAGAAACATCACTTTCCTATTTCTAAATACTATTTATGAATATTGTTAATCATAAAATAATAGAAACATCACTTTCCTATTTCTAAAATTTTGAATTTTTTGGAAAAATAAATACAAAAATTTTATTCAAATGTGCATCTGTTGATACAGTTAGTAGATGTGAAATTTTGTAAAATTCGATAAGTGGTTGATTCTCATCCTTTAATCTAATCTAAAGAAGGATCTCAGATAAATAAGTGAACAAACTATCTATCAAGACCGCCGCCTTCAAAGATGAAAGGTCTAAATGTCTCTCGATTTTCTTTGCTTATATTATTTCGTAAATTTTTGTTATTGTCTCCGAATAGTGAGTTTGGAGGCATAAGTCTTTCAACTAGTTAATTATTATATTACTTAAGGATTAGTAAGGGGCACACTTCTTGCGATTTTCCTAGTTAAACATAAAGAGGAGTGCGAAAAAATTATATCATTAACCTGCTTTACAATTAAAAAGATAAAAGTTAAATTTAGGATGGTTTTATAATAGTGAATGTGAATTGAGTTTAAATAATTAATAATATAATAATTAGTTAAAATTAGTTTCACATTAAAATTGTTTTATGAGCAAGTTATTATGATTTTTTATTTTGTTTTAATTTTAATTTACTTTTAAACTATTATTTTAACGGTAATTTAAGTGGTTGGCAAAAATATAAAGAAAATAGGATTTTAGTTTATTTTATTTTATTTTTACATTTTGAGTTTTAAATTGTATTTTAAGGAAATAAAATGGAAATATTAAAAAAAAAAAAAAAATCAAAATTTGGATTTAGGATCCACAAGAAGTCATTTCTAGAACTAGATGGAAGATTTTGGATTTAGGAATTATCATAATTAAATAGCTTGGCACTCTCACAAGTGAATGATGATTGATGATGATTAGTGAGGGTCATAGTGATGACCTATACAATTTCAAATGGCCAAGATAGAAAGTATGAACTAGAACACTCATATTGGTGTAAGTTGACAAGTGATAGACTAAGAAAATGTCTATAGGAAAATATTAAAGGATAACAATTGTATATCATTAACAAAGAAGATGAATTTTATGAAGTTGTGGCTTAGAGACTTGATATGGAGTAGCACATCAAGTTTATGATATTGTTGTTGAAAGAAGCTATTTCCAAGCACTCTAACCATTTGGAACATTTTGGTGGATTAAGCAGGACAACAAACATAGATATTGATGACCTAATTTTTTAAGTAGAAGGGTACAAGAACAGATACAAAATTACTTTCAATAGATGCAAATATTGTTCCTTATAGCAGAGCTTTTGTTTCATATCAGCAGTTAGAATGGCCTAATGAAGGTAGTGTTTCTACAGAATAGTGGCATGAAAGTAAATAGCCAGGCTGAGTTGATTCCAATCATAGAAGGTACTAAAATGTGCCTCTAAAACAACAATCCATTGATTTTGAATGAGACTCTGAACACATTTTTAACGTCATTTCTTGGAATGCAAACACTTTTAACTAGTTCATCAATAGCAAAACAGAATGGATTAGGAAAACATTTCTCAAAAAAGTCAAGATTATGTTGGCAGACTCGCTAGATGACTGAGTTTCTTTGTCAAATCAACTAGCTGACTGAGTTTCTTTGTCAAATCAACCTGCCAGCCTCCGTTTTCTGCTATCCTCCCATTCGGTTTTGTTTGGACTGAATTACCCAAAAGTGTAATTCTTTAATTATGTGTTGTTATTTCCATGACTAAGGCTAGAAATTCTCTCCTCTGGTTTCCTCTTGAAACCCAGACCTACAAGGATACTCTTCAAAGCTTGAATCTAAAACTGGCAACTAATCGTTTAAAACTAAGCTGGAAATGATTTTATTTTTCTTAATTACAGGAGCTCAAAACTATGTCATCTTTTCTATTCCCATCCATCCTAAAAGAAACATCAAACCATAGTCTTTTGTCTTCAAAAGTAGGGTACCAAAAAGTTCTTCTAGACTAAAGTAGAATTTTTAGCAAGAATTTTCAGCAACGTGATCATAGTTGGCCTGTTCTTCAAAATATGGAAAAATATTTTCCTCATCAGGATTGCAAAACTTTTCTATCTTTATAAAATATAATGAAAATCCGTAATCTCAACTAAATTATAATAGCTAACGATTATGAAACTTAATACAATTTAAGAGAAATAAATAAATTGGAAAATGAAATTTGCATTTAGCATTCTGAAGTGAAAATGGAGAAATATTAAGAATTATCCTTATACGTTTATATGTATATGTATAGTATAAAGGTTTGTATTAAAAAGTTTGAAGTATAACTAAAATTCAAAATATCATTTTTGAAAATATCCATTTTTATAATGATTTACAATGACAGTGACATTGGTTTTTTCTTAAATTCTACATATTTCAGTGTTGAAATTAAAATATACAATATACAAATAGTCAATATCATAGAAGTCAAAATAAAATTTTATATGGAGATAGACTTTACAAGGATCAATGAAATTGGTGAAATGTTACAGTTGTATGTAAATTGTATAATCTACTAAAGTAATAGAAGTTATTAATGAATTTATATAAGCGACATTTCATTATATTAAAAGGGAATTTAGATATGAAAATGGAAAATTATAGAACATGAAATAGTAATGGGTAATAACCTGTCTACTCTTTTCCTCTTTTATTTTGGTGATTAATTGTAAGAAAATATTCATGGTATAATTATTTTGAAATATTGACCCTGTTTTAATTTTATTTCTATTAGAATGTTTTTTCCCTTTTTCCTTGTAGTCATGTTTTAACATAGAATTATGTTGGCTATTAGGTGGCCTTTGAAATTAATGTGAATCTTCACTTAGTGAAGATTATTTTTCTTGTCCAATTTTCTGCATGTTTATAGTTATGGTTGCATCTCCTTTTCCATGCATTAATCAAAAGTGGAATCAATTCTTTTGATATCTTTTTATATTTCATAAACTATAGCCTGAAGGAAATTTTGTGGTTAGGTAAAGAAGATATAACAAGCAATTCATAAAATTAAGAAATTTCATATGAGGATGACACCTCTTTATATGCTCCTTGCAACACACCTATTTTCACAAAGATGATAATAAAATTATGGTGGTATTGATGAGTCCACAAAGAAATCAATATGCATCTTATCTACTTGATAATGTAAAAAGCTTGGAATGAACTTGTAAAAGAGACCATTAAATATGAAGTGGCATACATGCAAAACTAGTTTAGTTAATATGTAAATTAAAGAGACACTAGCTATTTGGCAAAGGTGTGAGAAAATAGTGGTGTAATTTCAGGGAACTAATAAATATAAACCTAAGATAACAAGATACTAGCCTTGGGAGAACAACAAACCTATTATTAGAATAAGGTGATGGAAAAATATATAGACAACAACCTTAAGAAGTGGAAGCAACATTAATGATCAACTAACGCAGTTAAATAATAAAAAGGGTCATTGTCAAGGGCCTGAAGGGTATGATAACATTGAATTAAAGAAGTGAATCCATAATAAAATTCATCAATTTGAGAAGATAAGTTATGTGATAGTAACAATATTTCCTAGTGTAACAATTTTATACATTTCAGAGAGAGGAGGAAAATAAACTAGTATGACTAAAGGTGAGAAAACAAGGCCAATTTAATAATATTTCTATCTTTGAAGCTAGTAGACACGGAGTGGATTGGTCAACATGATTGGTAAGGGTCAAAGTGATGGCCTATAGAACTGTCATTATAGGAAGTTCTAAGCACTTGTAATCGGTGAGAAATGACAAATGATAAACTAGGAAAATGTTCCAAGGATAATAATTGTTTAATTTTTTTGAAAAAGAAATACATGATGTAGACTAATGAGAAAACATTGAGCATGAAGTGTAGGAAGAAATATTGTTGGAAATTCTATAATGAGAATTTGATAAGGATTACATATAAATTGGCAAAAGAAGTGAGATTCAACTAATAAAGGGTGCAATTGAATAAATTTCACTCACGAGTGGATTGATCATATATTGTTACCTCATACAAAACAACTTCCTAGTGCGCGTCATTAGTATTGAAAGAAGTTATTGCCAAAATACAATGGGCATACCAAATCATTCATAGATGATAATGATGGTAGTGGTTCCAATCGTTCAAAGTCTAAACTAAATATTTAATGAGTGAAAATTAAAGTGGAAGAATCCCTATTCCAACTTGAACATGGGTGAATCTACGATAATAGAGATCAAGTGGAAACTTGATGAGAAAAGCAAATCTTTTTAGGATGAACAATGAAAATTATGCAACTAATGAATAAATCATGAGGGGGCAACAAGCCCTCATGCAGGTAGATTAAGCATAAAATAAGACTTAAATAAGATGACCTCTTGTATGTGTGCTATTTGGATAAGAAAAATATGTATAGTGATCATGGAATTTTAACTTGATATTGATGATTTAAATGATTATACAAATGGTAACATATTAGCAATGAATTTCATTGGGGAAGGAAGAATAAGTGATGAGAGATTAAGACTGAAGATGGTGAGGCTAATTTGAAATTTAACGATGTACTTAGATGAGTATACCTAATATAAATAACATGAAAAGATTATCTAAAAGTAATTGGTATCTTGATGGAAACATGACACTAATAACACTAACGAGATAACATAAATCCTAGATGGATGTTGAATGTTTGTACAAGTAAATGAAATTGATGAATCATGATAAGAATACTTATAGAATATTATTCTATATTTGTATTGAAATGTATCTCAGATTAACGATGTTTCATGATATGATGGTATGAGGGTGATCATGCTCATGTGGTTCATATTTATATAGTTGTTACAATAGTGATGATGTATACTTATGATGATGATGATATGCATAGGCATTATGATGTTATGTCTAGGTATATTGACATATTCATTTACTACGTGATGATAGGTATTTAATGTTGAATACTCATGATGGATATGATATGCATAACGTGGCATAGGAATTATGATGCTATAATATGAGGTTTAGTGACATGTGGTTCATTTATTATGTGAAGTCATGATATGTCTTTGATGTAAATATGTTGATGTCATAACTTATGATGGTATTTCATGAGGTGAAGCATGTGATAGTTTCATACAAATTTATGACATGCATAAGCATGCAGTTCGTTATTATTCATAATGATGAATGTTCTCATGATGACATGCAAGACTTGGCATGTGGATTATTTTCTATGATACAATGATGTTATAGCTAATGCATTGGTTGCATGTTGAGGTGTGATGATTGATAGGACTCCACAAATGGGCCAAGAGGGCCAGCTTAATTGATTATCTCGTGCGAGCCCATACGCACGAGGCAGAATAAGTAACATCATATGGGCTGGGGACAAACTCAATCAACACTACATATGCCAGTGGTTCCTTTGTCTTGTGTATAGCTCTTGATGGATAGATCTTGAAGAGCTATGGGATCATCTTGAGGAGGCCAAGTGCCTGGTGTTGCCTGTTATTGGATTGGGATGCCGAAGTCTGGAAGGGATGTAAAGGACTTCGATACCTGGGGCTGTGTGCCTTAGTAGTTGTGGAGGGAGTGGGCCAGCCTTGCGAGATGCCCGGGGTCATTGAGTACCGGACCGGATGCCTGCCTTGGGGCAGATGAGGTCTGAGTCAGGCGCGAGCCTTGGGGCCAGCCTTGGACTACGATACAGACCGGGTCAGGCTTAGCTTGGTGCCGAAAGTGGGAAAAAGGACAAAGATTCCTTGAGATTTCCTGGGGTGTTGAGGACTTTCGATGCCTGCTGGTTATACTAGTTCAGCAGAGGGTGTTGGCAACATGAAGTAAATTAAATAATAAATAATAAATAATAAATAATTCAACCTAACTTCGGAACGAAGTTCCTTAAAGTGGGAGAGTATGTAATATCCCTCCCCTTAATAATAAATGAAAATAATAAAAATAATAAATAATAAATAAAATTATAAATAATAATAAATAAATCACTTAATAATAATAAAAATAATAAATCATAAATGATTAAATAATAAATAAGATTAAAAATATATACAAAGAAAATAAATAAAATAGTAATAACCATACTAAAGCTCTAGATAAGAATAAGGAAACTATCAAAAAGAAGGAAATAAAACAAGAAAAGGAAACTATCAAAAAGAAGGAAATAAAACAAGAAAAGGAAACTATCAAAAAGAAAGAAATCAAAAGAAAGTTGCATGAGACACATGGAGCGTGTGCATGTGGTTCCTCTTCCAATATTGTTCTATTTAATAGATGGTGAGGAGGATGAGAGGCATTCCTGCATTCCATCTTTCCGAGATTCTGTCTTTCATTCTCTTGGGAGAATGGTATACTAAGACCTAGGAGTCACTGGCAGTAGTACGTTGATTGAGGGCTCGGGGGTGGCCAGTTGTAGCAAGACGTTGCACAATTGAGCCTACGGTTGGGTGGAGAGTCGTCCCCTAAACCTTGCTGCGGTAAGCCTACTTCGACCACAGGTAAACAGGTAAGCACTATTCATTCAATTTGAAGTTAGTTAATTAATTACATGTTTATTGGGCTAGGTAAGTGCCACTCTCATTTAAATTAATGTTAAGTTAGATATTTATTTATTGGACTGTTACAATTGTCATGTTTTAAGAGACTAGTTGAATTATGACATCATATTGAAAAGCACTATGATCAAGGTTCTACCCACTCAACTGTTACATGAATGGTTGCACTAAAAATATATTTAGATGCAACTTTCGTACACTTAAGGTAGGTACCTAGGGTATTCAATAGATAGGTCATTCCTTGTTTCATTTTCATGGTATTAGAGTTTGGTTTCTTAGAGATGAGTTTTATGGATTTCAAAATTATGTTTAATTAGAATCGTAACCATTGCATGCCCTAAAATAGCTAACTCTAGGGTGATATCTAACCCACGTGAGTGTATCCCCTAATAGTTGGTGCCATTTGATAACCCATTTGGGGTACCCCACTAAATTTTTTTTTGGAAACTTGCATATAGTTACGGAAGTGGTTGGTTGCAAGTCACTTCTTATGAATGTTTATTGACCCTCATAAAGGTGGTTCACAATAGTTTAATCTACAATATAGTTTTTACAATGCTTCTTAGCTTGGATCTAAATATATATTAGAACTTAAATTGGTTGAAGCTGCATCAAATATAAGTCTATTTTGGATCAATAAAAAACATTGGATTATATTGATGGGTGAGTGTGAGTAATATATTGACTATGTTACTTTAATTGCGAAGATAATTTGATGGCGTTTCATAATGCGATTTCATAAAGTGTTGGCCCAATCACTTTGTCAACCAATGTTGATCTATGTAAAGGATATACATTTAGCTACATGTATCCTAATACCCTAAGATCTATATTTTAAGTAAACTAACATGATCAACCTACCTTGTACACCAATACAATGATTCCACGTTTACATTGTACTTGGAGGCACATTAGTCATAAGTCAATGAAACTTCAACAATGATGCTAACTAGATGAAAATTCCAACTACTTGTAAGTGGACCTGTACTTCATCTAGCAAGTACATGTGTTTTCCATGTTGTAGGCATCACTCTGTTAGGGTAGTTCGTGTTGTAGAACTTCAAAGGAAAATAGGTTTTAGTTGGATACTAAATGGCTTGTTCAGCCAACATTCATAGTGCACAATTTATTTAGTGTTGACCCCCCATTAGGTCAAGGGATGTAAATTAAGACATCATTAAGCTATCCAAGCTCTACTATTATACCCAATTCCTTTTTGAAATCTAACCCCAATTAGTGAAAACATGCACATTGCATATCAAAATGACTCGAGTTATATAACGAGAAAAGATGTCGAGCAAAATCGCTCAGATGCTTTAATTAATGAAGTTGATGATAACTCCTCCAAAGATCAATTCTTAGTCCACATCTTTTAGAAATGTGTTAGAGAATAAAATATGTACAGATTTGAGGGACAAGTAGACATACAAATTAGAAAAGTGGAAAACTAAAGACAACTAGACACCAAATGAAAGTAGAATATTATGCATGAGACTATGTGGTGAAAAGCATTATCCTTCTTCCTTGCGCTTTTCATTCCTTAAATATTTATTGCTAAACTTTTGCTTGACATAGTTCCAACTTTGTATAAGAGTAAGGGCATCTTCATGAGGCCCCTTCTTTCATACTTTCCTCACATAAATTGCATTTAAATAATGGTATAACCGTAAAAACATATGAAGCATTGCATGTCCTTGATATTGTATTTCATTTTCTCTATAAAATCATTATAAAATAAACTTAGTTTATTTTAAAAGTTTTGAAAAAAATATATTTAAATTAATTTCATTGTGGTTTATAGCCCAAATTACTCCAACAAGTTACTCATTCACAATGGTTTAAATTAATAATAATAATAATAACAATAATCTAATTTTGATATTCTAGTATAGCCAAACATCAAGTTATTGTATGAGACCCTCTTGTTTGTAAACAAAAGATTGCTTCTACATAACAATTTCATTATTTATATTACC
Source organism: Pinus tabuliformis (assembly GCA_031772625.1). Lineage (NCBI taxonomy): Eukaryota > Viridiplantae > Streptophyta > Pinopsida > Pinales > Pinaceae > Pinus > Pinus tabuliformis. Next base: position 807,019,781 of record CM062807.1, read on the forward strand.
AATGAGTATATATTCTACCGTTTCAAATTCAAATCTATATCTTACAAGAAAATCTATATCTTACAAGAAAGAGATTCTTTTTTAATAAAGAAATCCACTCAAATAATACTTTATATTTAAAAAATATTCATAATTATATAAGATATGAAAAAAACCACCCTATATTGATTAAAATTAATAAATAAAATGCCCATTATTCCAAAAATCTAATCTTTCAGAGTAACCAAATATTATAAACTCTATTTCTAAAATGTGAAATTACCAAATATTATAAACTCTATTTCTGAAATGTGAGGAATTCCATTCTCAACAAATGTCATTAATTCTTTACATGTGGAGGACCAAGAATTCCAGCTATAGGATAGTTAGAATCAACCAATGAATTATATGAATCAAATAATAAAAAGTATAGCGTTTAGTATTTTATAAAAATACCTCTCAAATAATTAAATTTGGGATTGAGAAGTAACCATAATAGTGATAGTAAAACAAAATGTCATTACATAGTTTTCCTGTACCCAAAGCAGAGCCTCCTCTACATTAGATGATGAAAGAGTGTGCATAATTATTAGGAAAACAATCAATCCTGGAAGTAGCAACTCATCTTTAGTTCTCCATCGTCGTCTTTAGTTCTCCATTGTCGTCAAGATGAAAAACGTCCATTGAGAACCCAAATTTGACATTAACAGGGCATTGAAATTTCTGAAAAATGGATAACGATTTCATTAACCTGGTATGAACTTACAATTTTCACATACTAAAATGTAGAAGAACTTTGATCATTTGATGTTATTGAATTTATATTTGGTGCATTTGTATGGCCAAGTAAATTGGATATACCAGTCCTTGTAGCAATTGTTTTTGCCACCAAATCTTCTTTGAGATTTTCCAACACTATTACCACATCTGTCATAGTTGGTCGTTAATCAGGTGAATCTTTTGAACAGAGTAAACCAACCCGTAGCAAAGAAAGTAGACAATTGTGTATATTATTTTCTTCAAATCCAGCTCCATCTTGTGCACTAAACAGATTGTTGTCAATCACCTCCTTCACTTTGCTTGGAAATGCTAGGCTGACCCACTTGTGCAAGTTTAGGTCTCTAATAAACATGTTGTTGGTTGGTCGTTTTCTGGTAAGCATTTCCAATAACATAATGCCGTAGCTGTAAACATCTCCTTTGGTAGAAACTCTCTCACCCAATCCATATTCTGCATTAAAGGAAACCTCAATAAATATTTATCTCACTAGTGTATACAAAATTGTTGATGAAAAATGACAATTAAAACTAATTTTAAAAAAATCCATCCCTGGAGCAATGTAACCCATTGACCCTTTCAAAGTAAGTGTTGAAGTAAGTGAATCACCAAATTCTGTACCAATCAGTCTTGCAAGACCGAAATCTGTCACATGGCCTATCATGTCTTCATCCAACAACACATTGCTGGGTTTTATATCACAATGCACAACTTGCACATGAGAATAATGATGTAGATATTCCATGGCATGGGCCACATCAATGGCAATGTTTAGTAGTGTTTTCAATCCCATGCCACACACATCCTCATCATTGTTGTCATCTTTGTCATGATACAAATGCTTCTCTAGGCTTCCGTTAGACATAAATTGGAACACTAAACCTTTGAAATGGAGGTTGGAGCAGGAGGTTATGATTCTCACCAAATTTCGATGCCGAATCTTTTGCAAGACACTACACTCTGCTTTGAAACTCTTCTCACCCTGGTCATTTTGCAATTGGAAAACTTTCACAGCAACAATTGTACCATCACTCAAAATTCCTTTATAAACTGATCCAAAACTACTTGATCCCAACAAGTTGCTCCTGCTGAATCCATTGGTTGCTATGTGAAGCTCTTGAAATGAGATCCTTTTGTGCTCTAACTTTTGACAAATGGATTCTAAAGAATCAAAGTTTTGCACATGTATATTCCGTCTCCAAAGGAACCCCAAGAGTAAGCAACAAAGTATAAAAACAATAGCTCCACTCATTGGAAATAGTATTTTCTTCACAAGTGCAAAATGACTTCTTGATGTTGGACATGCAGGTAACATGAATACTTTTGGTCCACAAAGGCCTGGATTCCCAATGAAGGACATGATAATTGTTTGATTTGCAAAAAAATCCACTTTTGGGATTTCCCCTGTGAGATTGTTGAAAGACAAATTCAAACACTGAAGCATTTTCAATTTTTGGAGAGACGCTGGTATTGGACCTGATAACGAGTTGAAAGAGAGATCGAGGTTCACAAGACTTAGTAAAGCTCCAAGTGAATCTGGAATAGAGCCTTGGAAGGCATTTCTAGATAAATTCAATGTTTGTAATTCACTGCAACTTCCAAGTGTAGGTGGAATGAGCCCAGTCAAGTGATTGGAGGAAATGTCTATAGCTTGAGCCATTGTAATTTTACTAATCTCCATGGGCAACGAGCCATCTAATAAATTCCATGACAAGTTCAAATAGAATTGTAGATTAGAAAGTTTAGCAATTTCTCGTGGAATGCTTCCAGTGAGCATATTGTGAGACAGGTCAAGTAATTCCAAATTTATATAGTTTCCTAAGATGGCAGGGATACTCCCTGATAACTTGTTGTCATGAAGTAAGAGTCTTCTTAGTTGTTTAGACGGTGGAAGGGAATTGGGAATCTTTCCAGTGAGTTTGTTTCTACTAATGTCCAAGAGACCAAGTCCTTGTAATTGTTCAAATTGATTGGAGATGTTACCTTCTAATTCATTGTTCCCTAAGTACAATCTTTCTAATTTTGTAAGGTTTCCAAATGGTGGAATGGTACCATTTAAAAAGTTACCACTTAAATTTAGAAAGATTAGGCTACTAAGATTGCCAATATGTGGAGGAATGTTTCCTTGTATTTTGTTGTTTGCTAATGAAAAGTAAGACAAATTGGTAGAAAGTCTCCCTATGGAAAGGGGCAAGACACCACTTAGTTTATTGTCACTCAAGTGTAGTTCTTTTAACTGAGAACAATTCACCACTTAGAACAATATGTGGAGGAATGTTTCCTTGTATTTTGTTGTTTGCTAATGAAAAGTAAGACAAATTGGTAGAAAGTCTCCCTATGGAAAGGGGCAAGACACCACTTAGTTTATTGTCACTCAAGTGTAGTTCTTGTAAGTGAGAACAATTCGTAAGAGATACAAGAAAGGGCATGGTTGTGGTGCTACCACTGTCAAGCTCATTATTATGCAAGTATAAACTTTCAAGGAGGAAAAGGTTACCCAACTCTATTGGAACACTCCCACTCAACTTATTTTCATTTAGATAAAGTTCTTCAAGTTTGGAACAATTCCCAATGGTATTTGGTATGTTCCCACTAAGTTGATTTCCCCATAAAGAGAGGTAATTCAAGTTGTTGAGCTTGGCACAAAATTCTAATGGAATGTGGCCTGTAAATTTGTTTTCGTAAATTGTAAATAGAATCAAAGTGGAGATATTGGACAATGAAGGAGGAACACTGCCAAACAATTCATTTGTAGAAAGGTAAAGAGTTTGAAGATGGGTGAGAAGGCCCAATTCTTTTGGAATGCTGCCAGTGAGGTGGTTGTCGTCAATGGCCAAGTCAGTCAAAGTGGAGATATTGGACAATGAAGGGGGAATGCTGCCAGATAATTCATTTGAATCAAGGTAAAGAGTTTGTAGATGGGTGAGAAGGCCCAGTTCTTGTGGAATGCTGCCAGTGAGGTTGTTGGTGTTAATTTCCAAGTCAGTCAAAGTGGAGATATTGGACAATGAAGGGGAAATGCTTCCAGACAATTCATTTGTATAAAGGGAAAGAGTTTGCAGATGGGTGAGAAGGCCCAGTTCTTGTGGAATGCTGCCAGTGAGGTGGTTGGTGGAAATGTCCAAGTCAGTCAAAGTGGAGATATTGGACAATGAAGGGGGAATGCTGCCAGACAATTCATTTGTATAAAGGTAAAGAGTTTGCAGATGGGTGAGAAGGCCCAGTTGTGGCGGAATGGGACCAACCAAACTGTTTTCATACATTCCTAAAATTATCAACATGGAAAGGTTTCCTAAAGAAGAGGGAATGGTACCTGTTAGACTGTTTGCTCCCAAGTAAAGCTCTTGCAAATGTGACAGGGAAGACAACTCCCCGGGGATATTTCCGCTCAGATTGTTGTAAGAGAGCGCCAGCGAAACCAAATTTCTGCAGCTGCTGAGTTGATGTGGTATATTTCCTTCCAATTGATTATAGTGCAGCAAGAGCCACCTCAAATGAAAGAGGCGTCCCAATTGAGGTGGGATATGACCGTGGAGCCTATTTCCTGAAAGATCGAGTGAGCGTAGGAACGACAAATTACCGAGCGAAGGGGAGATGGTGCCGCGTAGATCCATGCCACTGAGACCGATGGCGACCACTCTGTCTGGATGACGGCCGCCGCATGTAATAGCTGTCCAGTTGCAAAGGGGGACTGTGGGGCTCCAATTGGCCAAGGAATTATTGGGATCGCTTGTAGTTAGCTTCTTAAATGCCAACAGGGACTGTGCATCATCATGAAATGAATGCACAGAGGAGAAAGGGAAAAGGAAGAGGAGAAAGAGCGCAGGCAAAGCGAAAGAGGGAGACGGCATGGCGATGGAAATGGAAATAAGGGCGGGCTTCCGGCAGTGGGTATCGTGGGAAGGAGGGAGAGAAGCAGTGTTGCAGTGGGTATGGGGCTTCTGGCAACGAGTATTTATAGGAGAAAGTGCGCGTTATGTGGAGAAACAGTGTAAACGTCCGACGAGTGTGGCGTGTGCGAGGAGGCGTAATAAGATTGAGGGGCGAAGACAGAATGGCGAGAGCAATGAGGTCATTGGTCTCACAGTCATAGCGGTGTTGTCAAATGTAATATACCTATTGTGATTAACCCCACGTAAGGTAATTTTAAATTACCAATCAGTTAATCAAACCTGCGTAAAAGTAATTTTAAATTACATATCAGTTACAACTAATTCTTGGCATGGGTTAAATGGATCAGCGAGCACCCTAACAGGGGGGAGAAGGGGATGGAGAATGGTGTGCTGTGTGGACAGGCAGAGGAGGAAAAACCTTTTTGGAAGCAAAAAGGAAAAGAAACAAGAAAGGAAAAGAACTGGTTAAGTCTGGTTAGGACCAGATAACCAAGCACTGAGAGTGCAAGAGTCTTGCTGAGGGCTTGAGGTCTGCAAGATGGCTCAGGGGGAGACTTCCATTTGTGGAATGGGTCTCATGGCTGGGTGGACGAGCAGTATTATGTTTAGGTGACTTGCTTTGTTTGAGAACCATTCCTAGCTCTGGCGAACCAGGTACGTTTCAAACTGTGAAGTCTCTGACTAGAAATAAATGCACAGATGATTACAGTAATTTAAACAGGAAAACATGTTTAGCATTTTCCTAGATACTGTAGCAGTGTTAATATCAACGCACAAATGTAGACCAGGAATTAGGGGACAGATTGTCCATAGCAGACCGGGGTCTGAGATACGCTACTGTAAAACAGAGCTACATCTAGCTATTCGGCCAAGACCGAATACCGGTACCGGGAAGGGTAAAAGAAATCTGGTTCTGTAATATCAGATGGATATACCTTCACTAGCAAGGTTAGAAAGTTATTCAACAGTCGTATTGCAATAGTGAAACAAATACAATATTGGAAGCTATTCAATAGCTGTAACGTTGATAGTGAAACAGAAACAATATTGAAAGCTATTTAACAGTCGTATTAGTAATATCAAAACAAAAATGATACTGAGTTTTAAAAGAACATTTTTAATACTGCAATGTGTCCATGAAAATGAGGGTTAGGACCCTGGATGAGAATAGAGGAGCACTGACCGAAGTCGGGTGTGACTATTTACCAACGTTATCTGAGTAAATAAATGAGAACAGAAACAGAATAGATGAATACTCTCAATAAGTAGAGTCACTGTCTAGTTATGTGACAGAGAGCGACCATTATGGTAGCAAAACCCAGTTCTTAGAACGATAACCAGGAAATAATGTTCCTTACATTTGATCAAGATCTGCGCATGTAGTCTCAAATGAGACTTACAGCTAAAATGCAAAGTTCTATACCTGTAAAAGCAAATACGGGTTATTCATCTAAACTCAAACTGAAGCTTAGAATATTGAACAAATGTTACATTTACATATACGTACTTCTGTTTACAAATGAGAGCGAGACCTGTATCTTTTTAAACATCGAAATGCTGAGACTATATCTGTAAGACAATTACATCTATGCGGCATTCCCGTAACAAAGGGAGATTATAACACAGGTCACAATCATTCGCAAGCATGCCAAACCAGTAAACAAAACGGTAAACTCATAGTGGAAATAGAGTTCAAGATCTGAGTCAATATCATAACCTAGATTGACCATTCGGGTGCAAATATATTTACAAGCAAAATAGAATGTTGAATAAACCCCATAATTCGCATTGGTACTAAAATACATGTGAAAACAAACTTATATGAAACAACCATAAATCACCAGAGGCTTACACAGTCTCACAGTACCAGGAATAAGTGCGAACGCTGAAGGCGTAACCAGTCTACGACGCCATGAACTTAAAATTACAGTATTGTGCGGCAAAACCCTGAAAGTAAGACCAAATGCACACATGGGTTGAGGATTAACCTCATAGGGTTTGTTACCGGTCAGGGCATGGAAGCCAGACTCGTAACCCCTTAACACAAACAGAGATAACCCTTTCACTCGGCATGCCGGTGTGGCAGCTATAGTGAAGACAACAGAAAAGAACCAGCTATAAATCTGAATAGAATTCGGAATATAAACAAAGACTCTTTGCCAAAACCAGACAGCAACAGAGATGTAACCGCAAAGACCCTCTACGGGAAATACCTCAGAAGTTGGAAGGAGGAAACCCGCAGTAGAATGGCGGTCTGCAACTATATGAAATCATGCCATAGCTTAAAAACTGAGCTTTGAATCTCTGTTGCGAAAGAGTAATAGAATAGACATAACTCACCTGTGAATGAGGAGGTGGAACCGTAGGAAGAAGCCACTCCAGTTCCATCCGAAGAGTTGCAGGCCACGGCTGCAACCACAGGAACCGAGAAATCAATTCAGAGCGAAATTGCTGTAATCAGAAAACCCAACAACTAAGCAATAATATAAGTGTCAAACCCAAAGCATTACCTGTGGCGATTTGAGAACAGGAAGAGTCTTAGCCTCGGATGCTTCTGCCGGATGAAGAAAAATTGCAGGTGACATTAACTCTGAGGAGAAACGATGGACCAGAGCCGAGAGGTTTAACGCGCAAATGAACCCCGAATCTGTAGGCGGGTGATTATAAACCCTCTCAAACCCTTGCAAACATAATAACCCTCCGATCTCTGGATGAGATCTCAGCCGTCGAAGTAAGGCGGGAACCCAATGCACCGGAACCGAGATTCCCGTCTCCGAAGTGTCACATGGCCATAAGAGCCAGATCATGCCACATACCCCCGCAAGGACGAGTGTCTTAAAGATCAGGGTGAGCTGGCATCTGTGTAATCTGCGGCAGGACCATGAAAGGCCGCGCCAAGTTAATACACGCTGTGGGTTAGACTTATAGCCAGGTCGGTGAAACATAGGTGTAGGATGTACACACAACTCCGGTCGGAACCCATAACGTATTGTATAGTTCATATACCTTCAATGTATTCGATTAACAAACAAATGATGTAATATTTTAATGTTGAACGAAAGTATAAGTTTGTGATTGCTCCTTAATAGCACGGCATATATATATATAACCTCATGGAAATCAAATGTACCTGCGGGTTTATATGTTAGGTATATATATATATTAAAAAAAAAAATTAGTAGAGGTGTGACAATATGGTATCAGAGCTAAAGGTTGCAATACTGGCGCCTTTGGGAATTGGTAAGCGGAAAGGATATTGAAGTACGCCATCAGTAGGCATTAACTCAGGTATGAGTTTAATCATTCACATATTCATTTATGTCGTACACTACTTTTGGCATGACAGGTGTGATTCATGTTTATAACTTCTTTGAGAAGTAGGTGATAAGTTGTTGCATAACTACGTTCATAACGTTGGATTCCTGATGAGGATAAAAGACAATGAAACTTTTGTCGCACTTAAGAACAATATTGAACACTCATTGAGGAAGTGACGATCAACTACCAACTTTGATTTGCACATATGGCAATAACATCAATGCATATATTGAACTAGATTGGAATTACAATGAACGAACTTAATAGGCCAATGCATGAATATAAATCAGGGGGAACATCCTTGAATAGGATGAAAAAATTGTTTTACCAAAAAAAAGACATTAGAAGAACCCCTTTAGATATTGGAAAAAAAAATTAAAAAAACATGCAATGGGTCAAGCAGCGAGACTTGAGTGTCATAACTAACTTTTGATTTAGCCTTGTCATGGATACATGAAGATGATTGGTAGTCGAGATTGGTTAGTGTTGTATGACTAACCCATAGAACTTATATGCATTAATTGAATTGGACTAAGATTGCTACAATTCGTAAACAAGTAAAGTTGATTGATGTCACATGCATGGAATGTGTGTGTGAAGATTCTTACTCTCTCTGCGCTATAGTTCTAGTTGTTTATGAGAAGAGTCTTAATTTTATTCACCATGAGAATGCATGATGAATAGTATATGCTTATGTCCTAATAGTTTTAATGATGATTACCTTCTAATTAATTGAAATCCATTAGCATGGTATGTGCTGATGTTAATCATTACTTGTTGGGAGACAAAAACCATTGGAGCCTCGATTAAATGATGGTTGAATTTATCTCTACTATGGGAATGATGGATTTCTTATGCATGTTGCATTCCAGTGTGAAGTTAAGGGTAGAGGCATGTTCAGTGGGTAACATTTCTAGGACCCATTCATGGTATAATTACATGTGATAATTATTCATAAATAGACTACCTGTGTTAATACAGTTGTCAGTAAACTCTAATTACCTTCCCCAACCATAGATGCTTCCAAAGGAAAAGGAAGCAAGGAGAAGGAAGAAGACCGTGCTGTAGGGACAGACGGAGATGGGAAAAAGAAATCGCTAAGTCTGGTGATGACCAGATAAAGCAAGCTTTGAGTGTTAGAATCTTGCGGAAGACTCTAAGTCTTGGGATGACTAGATAAGCGCTCGATGTGCATGTCAGTATTCCTTTGACCATGCTTAAGGAGTTGGAAAATGATAACTATAGAGTGTTGATGTTAATGATTTTCATAATGTATCCTTGAACTCATTATTCTGAAATGGTCACATAGTAGTGTTATGATAGTTGTTGCATATAGCACCAAATGGTAGCTCTAGTGCATGTGTGACACTTAGGAGATTATGCTTCTAATTGCATAAGTAGAGCAATTGCTTCTGGTAGGGGTGGTTTAACTTGTTAGTTATGCATATTGATCCAAGGATAAGATAAGTGTCTTGTTCACTTACTTGAAGAACACGTATGAATGTTTTATATGATTTCTTAGTAGAGAAAATATTTGAATGCATGCAATAAAAGAATGGTTCTTTTATAGATTTTCTTGGTAAAGAAAATGTGTTAAGGCATGCAGCTAAAGATTGATTATCTTGTATGTTTTCTTGGTAAAGAAAATAGGTAGTTCCTATTAGAAAGACTCCACGTGAGTCTTGTGTGTGTGAAATGCTTGTCTCTGGTCTATAAAATCCTTGTTAAATATAGCCAAGTATCTTCTTGAGAAAGAGGATGAGGTATATAAATGTCCTGAGAACATAGCATGGAAGGTGGCCAAGTTTGCTTGAATTAAAATATGTATCTTTATTTGATAAAAGCTTCTTGAAATATATATATATATATATATATATATATATATATATATATATATATATATATATATATATATATATATATATATATATATATATATATATATATATATATATATATATATATATATATATATATATATATCTATATATATATGCTAATTGCATTATGATTCTAGTTAGTCTCTAAGTTCTAGTGAAATGATTATGCATTACATGCATGATAAAAGATAACTGAGGATGTGCTTCTAGGCACATAGATATTTATCCCTAATTTCTTGAGGAAAGAGTATATTACATATATACATAAATATAGTCTCATCCTAAGAGTATGCATACTTCATGTATGAAGATAAAGGATTTTATGAGAGTTCTTGAAAATGGAAATAGAGGTTCTTTCCTTTAAAGACACATTAGAATAGTGTTCATACAAGAACCAAAATCCTTACTTGTTTCATGAAAAGAACTATGTGCATTAAAGTAAAGTAATTGTGTTAGGAGAACACATGTTGCATATTGGTAGCTATTTTGACTTTGGAATTATGAGACTGTGTGTACTTAGAGGAAGTGGTCATGATAGCTTCCTTGAAAATAATAATCTCCTAGAGAGATTGTCTTGTTGGAAGAGCTGTGTTGATTGCTTGATTTGATGCATAAAGGATAAGTAAACCTTGTTTTTGTATCTTGGTTTTTATGCCGAAAGATAGACATCTTTAATAATTTCTTGAAAGGGAATCTTGAGAAATCCTCACATCGGAAGATAGAGAAATGAGGATTAAAATGACTTCCTTAAGAAAGAGGTATGTGGTTTGTCGTATGAAATGATGGTGGTCTTCTAGTGAAGGGAATAAGTGTTGCATACATTAAAGAAGGGCTTATATGATAAGCAATAGTATGCACAAAGATTAGTCATTGTGACATAAGAGTTATGTTCTTGTATGTTAGAGAAATTATGTTTAATTACACTAACGATGCATGACTAAAGCTAGCCATAGTAAATGTAAGATAATACTCCGTTAATGATGATTTGAATTAGAACAACAGACTATGGCAAAATTGGGAATGTTGATGGTACTTGTCTGCCCGGATTGTGAAACGCTAGAATGCCTTGGGTTGATGACAGTTACCTGCCCAGAGGGGTTGATGGTACTTGTCTGCCCAGAGTTGGGTTGATGGCAGCTACCTGCCCGGAGGGGTTGATGGTACTTGTCTGCCCATATTTCCTCCCTGGAATTCTTGAGCTGGTTGGCCAGTGGAATTCCATGTTAGACCTGGTAAGGTCTCTATCAAAGGAACTGTCTGGATGTGAAAAGGACTCTATTTGGTTGTGAGAACCAATTTCCATGGGTTGGGAATTCTTTAGTCCATTGTGGACTCATGGCTAAAGGAATTAACTAATCAGCTATATGTTATGTTAAAAATGAATTTTGCATATAGTTGTGTAAAATATGTTAAGCACATTTAATAAGAAATGAGCTTAGTGCTCAATAAAGAATAAATGGAAATGTTAATTCCTTTATTGTGTTATTAATGTTGTGAACATCTTAGTGGGAGCTAAGACAATTCTTGCTTGATGCAGTGATTGACTGTTTTGATGATTAGAGAGCTAGGTGCTCTTTTGGTACTTCTTGAAGTACTTTACGGATGTCTTTAGTGAGAATTCGTTCAGTGTGCACGTGAGCAGTGATTTATCATTTGATGATTAGTGTTAGTGCTCTTTAAGTATTTGTAAAAGTACTGTGATTTAGAAAGCATCTAACATTGCACAATTGATTGCTAGTCAAAAGTGTCTCATTTGACTCAAAATATAGTGACTAATGTGGTTGAATTTGTTAGTCATATATTGCAGGAACTACTTACCATGGAAGGTTGAAGAATTGTCCAACCTCTATTAACAGGCTTACATGAAAGTATTCATGATTTTCAAGCATAAGATGGTAAGTTATGGTAAGTTGACACAGAAAATTGTTTATTATGAATGAATAAGGGCCAGGTGGTGGCGATTAGAAGTTGCATATTTTTGCAATTACGAATGATTATGACTATTGATGCTTATAACTAATGATATTTCTTAAGACTATATCATTACTATTTTGTTTGTCGTCTTTTCTTGGAATGAAATCGTTGATTTCAAAGAGAAAGGATCACATTTTGTGTGGATTAGATGGTAATACCACGAGTAAAATATCAAGTTCCGACGAAAGATGAACACCGAGGACGGTGTTCCTGTTAAGGGGGGGAGTATGTAATATACCTATTGTGATTAACCCCACGTAAGGTAATTTTAAATTACCAATCAGTTAATCAAACCTGCGTAAAAGTAATTTTAAATTACATATCAGTTACAACTAATTCTTGGCATTGGTTAAATGGATCAGCGAGCACCCTAACAGGGGGGAGAAGAGGGATGGAGAATGGGGTGCTGTGTGGACAGGCAGAGGAGGAAAAACCTTTTTGGAAGCAAAAAGGAAAAGAAACAGGAAAGGAAAAGAACTGGTTAAGTCTGGTTAGGACCAGATAACCAAGCACTGAGAGTGCAAGAGTCTTGCTGAGGGCTTGAGGTCTGCAAGATGGCTCGGGGGGAGACTTCCATTTGTGGGATGGGTCTCATGGCTGGGTGGACGAGCAGTATTATGTTCAGGTGACTTGCTTTGTTTGAGAACCATTCCTAGCTCTGGCGAACCAGGTACGTTTCAAACTGTGAAGTCTCTGACTAGAAATAAATGCACAGATGATTACACTAATTTAAAACAGGAAAACTTGTTTAGCATTTTCCTAGATACTGTAGCAGTGTTAATATCAACGCACAAATGTAGACCAGGAGTTAGGGGACAGATTGTCCATAGCAAACCGGGGTCTGAGATAACGCTACTGTAAAACAGAGCTACATCTAGCTATTCGGCCAAGACCGAATACCGGTACCGGGAAGGGTAAAAGAAATCTGGTTCTGTAATATCAGATGGATATACCTTCACTAGCAAGGTTAGAAAGTTATTCAACAGTCGTATTGCAATAGTGAAACAAATACAATATTGGAAGCTATTTAACAGCTGTAACGTTGATAGTGAAACAGAAACAATATTGAAAGCTATTTAACAGTCGTATTGGTAATATCAAAACAAAAACGATACTGAGTTTTAAAAGAACATTTTTAATACTGCAATGTGTCCATGAAAATGAGGGTTAGGACCCTGGATGAGAATAGAGGAGCACTGACGGAAGTCGGGTGCGACAATTTACCAACGTTATCTGAGTAAATAAATGAGAACAGAAACAGAATAGACGAATATTCTCAATAAATAGAGTCACTGTCTAGTTATGTGACAGAGAGCGAACATTATGGTAGCAAAACCCAGTTCTTAGAACGATAACCAGGAAATAATGTTCCTTACATTTGATCAAGATCTGCGCATGTAGTCTCAAATGAGACTTACAACTAAAATGCAAAGTTCTATACCTGTAAAAGCAAATACGGGTTATTCATCTAAACTCAAACTGAAGCTTGGAATATTGAACAAAGGTTACATTTACATATATGTACTTCTGTTTACAAATGAGAGCGAGACCTGTATCTTTTTAAACATCGAAATGCTGAGACTATATCTGTAAGACAATTACATCTATGCGGCATTCCCGTAACAAAGGGAGATTATAACACAGGTCACAATCATTCGCAAACATGCCGAACTAGTAAACAAAACGGTAAACTCATAGTGGAAATAGAGTTCAAGATCTGAGTCAATATCATAACCTAGATTGACCATTCGGATGCAAATATATTTATAAGCAAAATAGAATGCTGAATAAACCCCATAATTCGCATTGGTACTAAAATACATGTGAAAACAAACTTATATTAAACAACCATAAATCACCAGAGGCTTACACAGTCTCATAGTACCAGGAATAAGTGCGAGCGCTGAAGGCGTAACCAGTCTACGACGCCATGAACTTAAAATTTACAGTATTGTGCGGTAAAACCCTGAAAGTAAGACCAAATGTACACATGGGTTGAGGATTAACCTCGTAGGGTTTGTTACCGGTCCGGGCATGGAAGCCAGACTCGTAACCCCTTAACACAAACAGAGATAACCCTTTCACTCGGCATGCCGGTGTGGCAGCTATAGTGAAGACAACAGAAAAGAACCAGTTATAAATCTGAATAGAACTTGGAATATAAACAAAGACTCTTTGCTAAAACCCGACAGCAACAGAGATGTAACCGCAAAGACCCTCTACGGGAAATACCTCAGAAGTTGGAAGGAGGAAACCCGCAGTAGAATGGCGGTCTGCAACCATATGAAATCATGCCATAGCTTAAAATCCGAGCTTTGAATCTCTGTTACGAAAGAGTAATAGAATAGACATAACTCACCTGTGAATGAGGAGGTGGAACCGTAGGAAGAAGCCACTCCAGTTCCATCCGAAGAGTTGCAGGCCACGGCTGCAACCAAAGGAACAGAGAAATCAATTCAGAGCGAAATTGCTGTAATCAGAAAACCAAACGACTAAGCAACAATATAAGTGTCAAACCCGAAGCATTACCTGTGGCGATTTGAGAACAGGAAGAGTCTTAGCCTCGGATGCTTCTGCCGGATGAAGAAAAATTGCAGGTGACATTAACTCTGAGGAGAAACGATGGACCAGAGCCGAGAGGTTTAACGCGCAAATGAACCCCGAATCTGTAGGCGGGTGATTATAAACCCTCTCAAACCCTTTCAAACATAATAACCCTCCGATCTCTGGATGAGATCTCAGCCGTCGAAGCAAGGCGGGAACCCAATGCACCGGAACCGAGATTCCCGTCTCCGAAGTGTCACATGGCCATAAGAGCCAGATCATGCCACATACCCCCGCAAGGACGAGTGTCTTAAAGATCAGGGTGAGCTGGCATCTGTGTAATCTGCGGCAGGACCATGAAAGGCCGCGCCAAGTTAATACACGCCGTGGGTTAGACTTATAGCCAGGTCGGTGAAACATAGGTGTAGGATGTACACACAACTCCGGTCGGAACCCATAACGTATTGTTTAGTTCATATACCTTCAATGAATTCGATTAACAAACAAGTGATGTGATATTTTAATGTTGAACGAAAGTATAAGTTTGTGATAGAGTATAAGTTTGTGATTGCTCCTTAATAGCACGGCATATATACATATAACCTCATGGAAATCAAATGTACCTGCAGGTTTATATGTTAGGTATATATATATTAAAAAAAAAATTAGTAGAGGTGTGACATCAAAGTGGAGAGTAGATATATAATCATGACTTGTCGTTGTGGTGAAGCTGCGAGTCCGCCCGGAGAAAGTGAAGATGGGAAAGACAAGGGATGGATGAATTGGATAAATTGAGAAGGGGCAAGGGATGGATTGGATTAATTGAGGCCGAGGGCGTGATGATTGCGAAAATTAGTGGGTTTTCCAAATATCAATGGAATGGTACACATACAACGGAGGTCATTTTCACTTTCTTTATTGTGATTAAATATCAATAGGATTTTATAAAATCATATCTAACAGAACTATGTCAATTAAAAAAATTATATTTAAAAATCTGTGAAGAGAAATAAAAATAATAGGGAGTGTGGCGTGTGCGAGGAGGCGTAATAAGAAGAGCTCCGTGATTGAGGGGCGAAGACAGAATCGCGAGAGCAATCAGTCTCAGAGTCATAGCGGTGTTGTGAAAGTGGAGAAAAATAATAGTAGTTTTTTATACTTATTTTCTATTGCATTTCAACATTTAATATTAAAATATGAAATAATTATTATTATTATTTATTAAGTCATTTATTCATAAAAATAATTAGTTATTTATTTATTTTTATTATAATTGATATAGAAAATAATTTATATTTACTTTATATTACTTTTTAATATTCAATTGGAGAATATGAGAAAAAAATAATAAAATATTAAAAATAAAATTGATTATTTAAGTTTACTTTGATGGAAAAAAAAGAAACAGATAGATTAATAAAAAAGATAAAAATAACTGATTAATTACTCACTTTTTATATGACATTTTAATCTGAGAATATTAGTAGGAAAAATGAAAATTTTGTACAAATTTAAAAAATATATATATTAAAATAATTAGGTATTTATATTTACTACTTATTAGATTAAGAATTAATTATTTTTTGTTTTCTATTTCATTTTCACATTGAAATATGAGTGAAAAAAATATTTATTTTTTGTAAAAATGAATAAAAGTAATGAAAACTAATTGATTATTTATATTATTTTAAAAAAAATTGTATAAATGAATAAAAATAATGAAAAATAGTTGATTATTTATATTATTTTTTTATTGGATTGAAATAAATAAAAAGTTTGTACAAATAAATAAAAATGATAAAAAATAATAATTAATTATTTATACTCCCTCACTTTTATATAAGTATGTCGACATTTTATTGATAATATATAATAGTCTTATATAAATATATTAACATTTTATTAATAATATATAGTTTTATTAGTAAAAAGTAAAAAATAATTAATCAATTTACTTGAAAAGAAAAAAGATTGTAGCTATTTTGGAGGTAAATCTTAACCTTTAAGCTGTGCATCCTACTACTAATATTCTACATTATTCTATGGATTTTAAATCCCTCCCATCCACCTAATAATTCTTAATAATTATAAAAGCCCTATTAAAAAATATAAACTTCTATTAAAATAATTATTAATAATTTTGAGTTTATTTAATGATTTATTTTCAAATAATTAATTAACTTGATTTGATTTATAGAGTAACAGTTCTATCTATTATATTATTGTATGGTTTTATGGTTTCATTACACCATAAATTAAAATTTGAAAAATATAAATAATATTTTTCTTTTAATATTTTCAGTGGTGGGATCCTCAACAACTTTTTTTCCCTTTTTCCACAAGTAAAAAATGCTCAGACTTTCTCAAGGGTTACAAGACACATGAATAATTATCACATTTAGAGAGTTTAATGGTTGTTGTTGTATGTACCAACAACACTGCAAGCTCACATATTGGCATTATTTATAAAATTCAATCATTTCATAAATTTTGATAAAAAATGTTGTTATAGCATTGACCAATGCAATTTATAATATTTAACATTGCAAAAATTAATATTTCAATATGGATATGCCTCATATATTTTATGTCATTATTTATAGATATTCTTGCTATATTTGTTGGTGATTTTTAAATGAGTGTAGTGACTTTTTATTCTTAAACTTTAAAAAGGAAGATTGTAAATGCTGAAAGAAAGTCAAGGTCAATCCACACCATTCTTCATGCAAAGCAGATTAAGAAACATAAAACTCTTTTAACAATTTTGCACTAATTCTATCCAACCCACCTTGATGCACTAGAGCTTTGAGGAGATTAGAACTTGGCTTACTAAAAGCATCATCACACATTTTCAAGTGAGTTTATTGTGCAAATAAAATAGACCTAATTTAAATATTTCCACTCTCTCTCTTACTGTAGCAATTATCATGTCTTTGAAATAAATGACACCTGGAAGAAAACACATCAAATGAATATTCAAAAGATGAATTTGTCAATCTAGGTGTTACCATTTATCTAAAAATGTATGCATTACTGCGGGCTTCAAAATCATAGAGGTCTTCTAATAATGATAAGTAGTGCGGGCATATTGAATTCTCAAGCCCTCAACACGTTTTGAGACCAATGCAAACATTTAGAACTAGAATAATTTTGATGGATAAAAAGCACACTAACCCCTACAGCTTGACATCAGATACACTGTGCATCCTTCATCACAATCGTTAGGGTAGAGGTGACAAATCGAAATTAGTGCGATATTACAAAACTCAAGTTCTAGCTGAATCAAAAGATGCATGGTCATCGCCTAGAGAAACAAAGTCTCATAAGCCAAAGTATAAATCAGAATGACCAATTCAAATCACAAAAAATATTTTGAAGATTACACAGCATGAATATGCATAATTCAAAGGAAGAATGATAGATCACTAGCCTATCATTTTTCATACAAAATTCATTCTATACCAGGTAACAATTTCCGCAAGTAAAGTAAAAAGAGATCAGAATGAAAAACACTTTAAGAGACCCTACAGATCTAACATTAAGCACACCACGCCACACAGTAAATGACAAATTCAATATACTCACTCAACAAATAATAACATACCCTAATCTCATCAAATCAGAGTAGTGTCAAGCTGGTTTTGTGGCCAACCCAGCCAACTCGCACCCTCTATCAACAATTTAGCTCACGCAGAGATTATAATCATAAAATGTATAACATAATTAAACAAAACCTAGTGTGAAGTGCTTTGATTAATATTTGAAATCTCAGCCTTTACATGGTGCAGGAAAAGATCAGACTCCAACAAACAGAGGGAGTGATCCACATATTGACTATACTCGCGTAATGTTACATTGAAACCGTCTCTCCCCAAGCTCAAGGCCTTCTTTCAGTTTATATATATCTTTACATTACAAATCAACCTATTTACAAGCCAATCGAGTACAGAAGGAACAAATTACAAATCGTAACAATTTTCCATGGATAAAAGTCGGATATAGTTCTGGTGCAACTAAATTTCAAATAGAGGAGTTGAATCTGGTACATGAGGGACTGTTTTGGTAAATCGCTCCTCTTTTCTTAGCCTGTGACTGGTGGTGAAAACTAATTGCAATGTTGACCAACAAGCGTTTCCCAAAATATCCTCGAACTGATATTCAAACTTCCAAGTAAGTAATGTCCTCTAAATTTGAATAATTGAAGTAGTCTACATATTCTTTGCCTTTAGTGCAGGAATGTGAGTGTAGGAACTTGATGTGTGGTGCAAGAACCCTTCAGAGTGTGGGTAGTCTATAACTTATAATAAACTGGTGCAAGAATCCTCATGAGTACATGAATCCCAATTGGTGCAGGAATATGATGCATAGTATAAGGAGGTGAGTGCAAGATCAAGGTCTGTTGGCATATGCATAAAAAGGTAATCAACTAAGTTTAAACCTGCAAACACATGAACTATTATTAATGATGCTTTTAATTTTTAAATCTCATTAAAACAAGGGAATCATGGAAAATAGTAAATAATTACTTTATTATCTCCAAGAATGCACAAAACCACGACAATAACCATTCAAACTAAACAAAATCATCAGGGATTTTTGAGTAAAAGGTGATATAAAGAAAGAGAAAACAGAGGCCTGACATTCCCCCATGTTGATCATTTTGCATGTCCTCATGCAAGAAAAGCAGTTGTTGTACTATCGCTCCTTGCAAAAAAAAAATTATTAAAACATCTATGGATGACCTTTACACTCATAATAGTGTTCCTGCAACTCTGTGTAATCAACATTTCCTTTGCTAGATAGAGCTTGTTCTAAAAAAATAGAGTGTCTGTTGGACTCTTTATTTATTAAGACTGATTTCAAGAAAGTCTAACACAAGGGCTACCATAGGAATACTAAATTGCGAGGATGGTGTTATTACTGAATAAAATATCCAACTATTAAAATTTCCACGAGTATCTCAGGGACAACATTGATCATAAGTTTTACTTTAATATCCTCATTGTAAATATAAGTGACATGATTTGAAATTCATGGTGTTAAGAATAGACAGAATAATACCTTCCCACAGTGACCGTCTTACCATTATCTAACATATATTTGAAGCTCCTCTTATCCGGGAAAATTGAATCACCTGCACTAAGGGTCCCGCCTCCATAGTAAAAAATAAAAATTAAAAAAAAATAAATCCAAAAGATAACTCCAAAGCATAATGTCGGAAGAATCCTAAAGCCATTCTTAGGGAGATATGATAATGAGTTCAGGGAAAGACAAAAGCAACCAAGTAAACCACAGTGTAAAATCAACTCTTATACCATAGGCATGGCCTTGCTGCCAGCTGGTGTCTATAACCTCAACAAGGATGACTTTTAACCCCACGAAATGCATCTGTCCCATCTATTAGATATAGATTTAGAGTCAATTGAAAGCATTTACATTTGTTTAGAAATTAATTGAAGGCTATTGTCCTGGCTTGGTAACCAACTAATGACAATGTCATCACAAGAAGTAACAAGAATGAATAAGCCGACTCGTGATGAGACTGGTTGTCTTCCAACTTTTCAACTGAAAGCCATTACCCTGGTTTGGGGACTAGTAGCGGTAATGTCATTTTCGTTAGGACCCGTGATCATGGTAGGTTGGCTCATAATGAGACATCCTATCCCTCAACTAATATGTTTATGAAAAAAACTATGATTATGATTGACCTCAGATAGGTTACTTAATAGGTGGGGAGGAAAATCCGCTCCTTAAGAGCATGGTATGGCATGAAAAGTTTTTAATTACTAATATTTATTGATTGGTCCTTCTACCCTAAAGACTCATTTTAAAGAAAACATCTTAGATAATGACTAAAATATTCCTCGAATTGATCATGCTAGGGTTCTCATGATAACTCGTTAGGGTTTTATAGGAGTGGTCCACCATAGGAGTATTTTCATCAATACCTTCGAAGAGAAATTTGAAAAGGTTTCTTGGATGGTAGTTTGTTAGAATGAATAGGCCAGAAGTAGCATTTTCACCTTATGAACGGAAAGTATTAAACACAACTATAACAATATCCCTAACTGAACCAATGGATAATATCGGTCAATAATCAAAATCACTTTATCAATTATGAGGCATTTAGAGTGAATTGTTTTTGACAAGTCTGTAACCAGGGGATGTTATAGACCCCTCCTCCTTGGGGAACACCGTCCTTAGTGTTAAACCACATCAAGACCTCAACAAAACTGCTGAAAAGAAAACATATTGCCCATGGAGCTTTATAACTTAGCTCGTTGCAGTATTTACAATGAATGACTTGCTCAAAATCAAAACATCATGACAACATGAAAAGATAACAACCATACTTCTTATTGGAGCTTTATAACTTAGCTCATGGTGGTATTTACATCCATATACATATGTACATATACCAAAACATCAACAAAACATATGCCAAACATATGTCAAACATCAAACCAAAACTGCTTTGCCTCCACTGGAAAACAAAGAAGGATACATGGCCCACATTTGATCCACCATCTCCCATGTAGCTTCTTTGGGCCCAAAGTGCATCCACTACACTTTAACTTGCTCTATGGATCTGTTCCTGAGCATGAGTTGCTTCCACTGCAATATGCACTGAGGCTCCAACTAGAATTCTCCTTCTTGCTCCACCTGCAATATAGACCACTCAATAACATGATCAACATCCTTTATATACCTTTTAAGTAATGAAACATGGAAAACATCATGGAATTTCCCTATTCAAGGCAGTGTAAGTCGATAGGCCACTGTTCCAATCCTCTCAAGGATCTCAAAAGGCCCACAATACCGTGGTGCCAACTTGGCACATGATCCAATCCTCAAATAACTCTTCTTGGCCTTGATGCACAAATACACATGCTCCCCAACCTGAAACTCCTTGAATGCTATATGTTGGTCCACATAAATCTTTTGTCTATCTTGTGTTGCCGTGAGATTCTTCTTTATAACCTGCATTTCCTATTCCATGTTTGCCAACATATCCAGTCCAATAAGTACCCTGTTCACTGGATCACTCCAGTTGATGGGAGTATTACAACTCCTCTCATACAATGCCTCGAAATGACTCATCCTCAATGAATCCTGATAATGATTTTTGTATTTGAACTCAACCAATGGAAGATAATCCTCCCATATTATTTGTTGGTGCATCATGTACATCCTCAACATATCCTCCAAGATCCTATTGACCCTCTCTATCTGTCTGCAAATTATAAGTTGTATTGAAGGCCAACTCAAGATCATGAGTCACATCGTTCTATTCGTGCTCATTCAACTTCCTGGACTCATAGCACACCACCTATCCCTCTTTCATAAGGACTCCACCAAGTCCTATTTTACATGCATCTGTACACACTACAAACTCTTTATCTAGATCTGCAATCTTAAGGAATGGAGCATTGGTCAACAATGGCTTCAACTGCCTGAAACTCGTTGCACATTCTTCTATCCATTCGAACTTCTTATGTTTCTTCTACAAGGATTTCATAGGATATGTAATGCATGAGAAGTTCCTGATGAACCTCCTATAGTAACCTACCAATCCCATGAATGATCTCACCTAATCCACATTCTTTGGAGCTTCTCACTCCATGATGGCCCTTCTTTTTTGCGGATCTACTATTATGCCTTCCTTGGAAACAACATGTCCCAAGTAATGCACCTCTATCTGAAAGAAGCTGCACTTGCTAAGCTTGGCATACAATTGATGCTCTCTTAGCAATCTCAATACTGCTGCTAAATGCTTAGCATGCTCTTCTTCATTCTTGGAGTATATCAAGATGTCATCAATGAATACAATAACAAACTTTTCCAAATAAGGACACAACACATTATTCAGCAAACACATAAATGTAGCTAGGGAATTAATAAAACCGAATGGAACTACAACAAAATCATAATTCCCATACCTGGTCTTGAATGCAATATTGTAGGTATCCTTTTCCTTGATGCGTACACGATGGTATCCTGATCTCAAGTCGATCTTAGAGAACATTGCTTCTCCCTTCAACTGATCAAACAAATCAACAATCCTTGGCAATCGGTACATGTTATTGATCATTACCTTGTTCAACTATCTGTAATCAAAGCACAATCTTATAGTACCATCTTTCTTCTTTACGAACAACAATGGTGCACCCTAAGGTGATACACTTGGCCTAATGTATCCCTTGTCAATGATCTCCTTTAAATGTAATTTCAACTCTACTATCTCTAGAGTACTCATCCTGTAAGGTGCCTTTGATGTTGGTGTTGCCCCTGACACCAACTCAATAGAGAAATCTGTACACACTACAAACTCTTTATCTGGATATGCAATCTTAAGGAATAGAGCATTGGTCAACAACGGCTTCAACTGCCTGAAACTCGTTGCACATTCTTCTATCCATTCGAACTTCTTATGTTTCTTCTGCAAGGGTTTCATAGGATATGTAATGCATGAGAAGTTCTTGATGGACCTCCTATAGTAACCTACCAATCCCATGAATGATCTCACCTAATCCACATTCTTAGGAGCTTCTCACTCCATGATGGCCCTTCTTTTTTCTGGATCTACTATTATGCCTTCCTTGGAAACAACATGTCCCAAGTAATGCACCTCTATTTGAAAGAAGTTGCACTTGCTAAGCTTGGCATACAACTGATGCTCTCTTAGGAATCTCAATATTGCTGCTAAATGCTCAGCATGCTCTTCTTCATTCTTGGAGTATATCAAGATGTCATCAATGAATAAAATAACAAACTTTTCCAAATAAGGACACAACACATTATTTAGCAAACACATAAATGTAGCTAGGGAATTAATAAAACCGAATGGAACTACAACAAAATCATAATGCCCATACCTGGTCTTGAATGCAATATTGTAGGTATTGTTTTCCTTGATGCGTACCCGATGGTATCCTGATCTCAAGTCGATCTTAGAGAACATTGCTTCTCCCTTCAACTGATCAAACAAATCAACAATCCTCGGCAATTGGTACATGTTATTGATCATTACCTTGTTCAATTGTCTGTAATCAAAGCACAATCTTATAGTACCATCTTTCTTCTTTACGAACAACAATGGTGCACCCTATGGTGATACACTTGGCCTAATGTATCCCTTGTCAATGATCTCCTTTAATTGTAATTTCAACTCTACTATCTCTAGAGTACTCATCCTGTAAGGTGCCTTTGATGTTGGTGTTGCCCCTGACACCAACTCAATAGAGAAATCTACTTCCTTGTGAGGAGGTAACTATGGAATCTGTGCTGGAAACACATCTTGATACTGCTGCAATATAGGGTACGTCTTGAATATTTCTGCATCCTCAACATCTTTACCCTTATCACTAGATATATGGTGCAAACATCACACAACCTTTTCTGCAACTACGCTTATCCTGCATAGCGGTAACCATCCTCACTGATGTAGGCTTATTCTTTCCCTGCAAAATTCTATTTTCCCCATTATCATCCAAGCACTTAATGGCCTTGTCGAAGAAATCCACTTTGGTCCTATGAAGGTACAACCAATCCATACCCAAAATCATGCTATACAATCCCAATGGAAGTACATTCAAATGTATTGTTGTAGGCATAGCATGTAACTCAAATGCACAAGCTCTTACCCGATGGTGAACTCTCTTATTTTTACTTGTATCCAACTGTACGAACCAAGATTCTGCATGCACTTTTTTTCTCAAACCACACTTATCCACCAGGTCATGATTAATATAACTATAATTTGATCTAGGATCAATCAAAATAGAAACAAATTGATCACAAATCTTACCGTCCATATCAATGATAGATGACTGATGATCTACCTGCCTATTGTCCACAACTGCATAGATTTGAGGAATGATATGATCAACATCACCAATTGTATGTGCCTCCTTAGAACTATAGATCTGGGGTCTGCCACCATGATACTGCGGACACTCCCTCTTACGATGATCCTTTCCACATATCCAACACTACAACGATGCTCTACCATTGCCTCTAGTCTGCTGCTCTCCATGTCCCTTCTCAACTGTATTGAACTTCTTGTAAGGGACTACATTTTATTTCTCACTTGCATCTTGAGGTCTTCCTCACTTTGGTGGCCATTGTCCTTTAACTTTCTCATTTCCTTTCAAGTCACACTTATGCTCAACTTTGCACTTCGACTACCCATAACAATGTTTCAGCTTTCAGATGGCCTCCTCCAATGATATAGGCTCATCGAACTCAATTCGGTCTGTGTATGCTACTGGAAGTCCATTGATGAATCTCTAAACCTTGGCCTTCTCCTCCTTGAGGTAAGGCACATATCTCAATAGCTCCAAGAACCTGCTAGTATACTCATCATCTGTCATGGAACCCATCTACAACTCATAAAACTCCTTAGCTCTATCATCATAGTACCTTTCTGAAAAATACTTCTTCTTGAAGAGCCTCTCAAGCTCATTCCAATTCAAGTCATTCTCATGAATACCTCTAGCATTCTTCACATCATCCCACCAAATATTTTCTTTCCCTTTAAGACTGAAAGTGGCTATCTTTTCTTTCATGTTTTCTGAATAATCATGCAATCTAAAGAACTTCCTCATACCAAGAAACCATGCCTCAAAATGTTGTGATTTGTTCATCTCTCCAGCGAATGTAGGTGGCTTTGCTTTCTTAAACTCATCCAGAAAATACCCCTTGTCACTGCTTCTGTAAGGATGATAAAAATGACGATCATAATGCCTATCTGAACTAGAATTAGAGTAGTACCTGTGCCTATCACCCCTCCTATCTAGAGTATCCAAGGACCTACCATCTCTGATCGTGTCCTCTCCATCCAACCTGTACTCACCATGAGACCTGCTGCCATATGCCCCATTAGTTTTTTCCTTCTGCTCATGGATGATCTGAAGTGGCCCCTATCGCTGCAATTTTGAAAAACTCTAAAGGAGTATTGCATTATCCTCTACTAGTTTCTCTTGTGCCTGCATGATTTTTTCATTGTTCGCCGTAAAACTCCTTATTTTTTCCTTCAAGATTCTCAACGTGTCTGCTAAATCAGAAGAGTGCCCAACACCACATTGCTTATCTAATCCATAGGGAGAGCCTTGGGAACTGTAGTCTACAATATTGCTAGTCATCTTTAATATTCTTCCTGCAAGGTATATCATGTCAGCTAAACCAAATCATAATAAACCAACTTACCTTAGTATAATTCGAGGAGGATACCTAGTCTCCAAGATGAACAAATCAACATAATACATGGATAACATAATCATGACATCATATAGAAATATAGCACATAGTATGTAACCATATATCTATCATTCTAACTAGAGTCCAGTCATCAATGCATGACCATATCAACTACACATACCATGAACTCATGCATGACAACAACAACCATATCATTGTACACTTGACCACATGTGAATACTAACATGCATAAACAACGTGTAACCAATAATACACTCATGATGACAAACTTCACACCAACAACATCCTCTTTCACATGGAGACATCACTACAACCATGACCAACACCATGCATATGCAACAAGCACATAGACCACAAGGATGATTAACACATGTGCAACTGATATGAATGCATGAAAAACACACATCCCATCTAGTCTGAGGGGTGAACCATGCTCTGATACCACTTTGTAATGCCCTCCTCCCACATCTACCCAAGTAACCAGCCAACCAGGGTAAACATGTGACGAGAAGTTACTATGATATGATTCGACCTCCTAAGTAACCTTAAGGAAGTAGAATCGATGGAAACACACCATACGAGACCTTCTGCACCTGGTACAAGACTCCCAGAATGCATCCCAGTCATTCCCCTAACCAGCCCCTGGGTCTCACTGAAATTTTAGACCTATAAAACCCTAAACGCTCCCTTGATATGGGCAAGAGTGCATTTGAGGACCTATGGATGCATGCACAACATGTGTGTGCCAGCATCCAGGGACTTTTCTACCCAGCACTGTGCCTGCAACACCGAGATTTGAGCCAATTTTTCATGCCCAAATCCCAATTCACTGCTCATAATTCAATGACACTTTTAGAATCCATGATTTACATAATAACAAGTCTTACAAATCAAAAATTGACACCAGGACTAGCTCTGACCATCCCCAACCGGGACTGGCATTTTGTTAAACACTTGGCATCAATGTAATTTACAGGAAATGAATACAAGATAGAGCATAAATGACTGATAACTCATATGAGACTTGACAAGGAGGATCACCATGTGTTGAAAAATGTGCAACAAGAAATGTTAAATTTAGAATGTGCTAAAAATAGACTTGCTAAAAATAGCATGTCTAAAAATAGCAATTTGGCCACTGAGGTCATTGGCCACATTGGGTGAGAGGTGAAACTGCTAAAAATAGAAAGTTCTAAAAATAGCATTTCTGGGTCCCTTCCTATTTATAGCAGTCTCTAGTCTATCTATACGAAGTAAAATTAATTTGGGTCTTAACAGCAGTTGGAAATATTAATTAATTAATTAATTCAGTTGAGTTAATTAGTTAAGGAAATTCGAATTTGAAGTCTTTGTGAGCATGCACATGAGTTGTCCCACTGATTGAGGAATTTATCCTTAATTTCCTCCACTGATTGAGGGAATAAGTATGAGTTCTATAATGAGAGAATCAGCTAACTTAGTTCTAACTAATCAAGTCCAGTTAGATTATTTTAACAAGTTGTTAAAATAATAAAATATAGTTTGTTAATGCTTGCATGCATGTGACAACTATTATTTTAGATAACTGAGAATTCACTCATGGATAACTGTTGCATGTCAGTTCTGTCAAAGACCCAGTTGAGATCAGATGTGGGACAGTGTACTATCAGATGCTTGACTATTTCTAGTAAGTAGTTTTTGCATGGTTGAGGAACTAGTGTCCTCAAGGATTGCGTAGTTGGACCATTGGTTAACTTGGTATGTTTGGAATTAATTGCATATGCTTTTGCTATTATTTCCTAAGCAAACTGCGCAAGGAAATAGGGATTGGACCATAGGTAAAGCCTTTATATACAAGGCTTGGTTGGTTCATGAGACACATCTTCACATCTTCATAGTTCATTGAGAACTGGATAGCTTGAGAGCTGATTATTTTTGTATTGTGAAGAGGATTTCCACTTGATTGATAATACATGGTTGGGGTTTTATGCTGGTGCTTTCCCCTGGATATATCTTGTGTTATGTGTGATTATTTCTCTTGATCAGTTATGCATGTTTCTACTTGATGTTGCTCATGAATTCGATTATGCTTCCACTTAATGTTTTGTAGAAGTAGAACAAGTATTATGCTTTAGGACATTGCATATATCGGTTGTTCTACAAGTGAAATTTCTACACCATGCTCTTCCCTTAACTGTTTTGACATCAATTATCTCTTGCATCCATTATCCTTTCAGTTACAAGTAAATACATGAAATAACCATGACAATAACCAGTCATATAACCATGCTTATAGCCAACATTAAACCATGAAAATAACAATGAGATAACAACCATTAAATCCACATATTACTAAGTACCAAAGCAAGAGAACTTAGATTTTATTAAACATAGGAAAATTTGACCAGGTTCGGGACTTCCACATACCACCCGACTGTAGACATGGCTAAACAAAACATTTATTTCAGCCAGTCACCCTCATGCCATATTCCAAGCATGAATGTGGGATATCGTGGATAAACCAATCCAAAAAAAAAGCAAGGGAATCCAGAGGTTAAACCACCTCTACTCTCACTAAACTGTGATCTCACCAAAACTGACACTGATATCACAAAACCAAACCAAGCTAGGAATGCCTCCAGACTCCATCACTATCCTTAAGGAATTTTCTGTCTCCTTGTCTCTCAAGCTTTACTACAATCCACACTAGATCACTAGGCCCTAAACCGAGACACCAGTCTCTCAGGATTTATAGAAATCCACACAGGATTACTTGGCCCTAAACCAATACTCCACCCTCAGTCTTTACCATGTATCCCGCCAAAACCAGTCAAGGAATTCCTAGGCCTTTGGGATTTTCCTGAGACCACCTCTGCCCCAGATTCCGAAACCATCTGGAAATTCCAAAGCTCAAAAATGAGAAAACAATCCCATCACACCATTCCTATCTAGAAAAAGGAAAGTCTAGGCTGAAAACCACTGTCATAACCCGACAAAACCTTGCCACCCACAACAAGAGAACCATACACCAACACGCAAATCCATGCATGTCAAAACCAACTAGGAAATCATAGATGAAATATATTACCTGCAAGTATTCTTGCTGAAGTTGCTTGATCATGCTCTTCCTTGCTTGATCCTCACTTTCCTTCCTTTCCTTTTTCTTGCTTTTCCTTCCTTACCCCAAGGCTAGAGTGCTCCAAGAAAACTCTAATTGTCCAAGAGTGAGAGAGAGAGAATATTGAGAGAGCTCCAAAACTGAACTAACAAAAGGTACCAACTAATCCCGAGAAGCCTTTTTATCAATTAGGCTTTTATTTTCTTCATTTTCCATTATTTTCCTTCAATTTCCTCATCACATGCAACCTGTGACCTTTCACCTTCCTTTTCTCCTATTTTCCTTTATTTTCATAAATAAATGTGCCAAAAATACTTTTTTTCCTTTTTAATGCCTTAGCCATTTCCTTTGCCAATTTCCCTTAGCCATAAACACATCTAGTGATGCCCACTAGGATATATCTGCCCAACATTCAACTTGGAATAAGTGTCGCTTAATCATGGTTGTATTTTTCCTTTATTAACTTTCATTACATGAACTTTTAACCAGGGGTTGTTACATAGAGAATATGTGTAAATAGAGAAGGTTAGAATCATTGGAGATTGTTTAATGGGTTGTAGATTCACAATATTAGTATTCACTCATTTCACCATAAGTAGATGAGGAAATAAGTATGTTTAAGATGTGCCCACCTTTGGTTGGTTATCAATCCCATTTCCACAAATCTAAAATGTCACATTTCAATAATAATTTTTGCCAACAATATCAACAATCCAATTAGATTCCAACATGCTAAGATTCAAGCCCTCAATAAATTTTCAATAATAAACCTTTCATTCATAGTTTTAGAAATAACATAATCAATATTTTGAAAACATCTAATTATAAACGGTCGCTAGCATGGGAGATTGGATGGCACGGTCTCGCAGCTCTGAAACCCTGGATGAGAAGGGTTAGGGATTCCCTCATCTTTTTCGTTGCAGTCACCTTTTATTCTCTCACCCTTCGCTGCACCGCTATCACCGCTACGGTTGACATCCTAACCATTATCTCCTATGTTGTCATCCTGCTACCCTACTTTCTCACGATGTCGCTGTTGCTGTCTACAGAATGTCAGCAATGGATGTCGACGTGCTTGACTATTTGGAGGATCCAAACCCCGAAGGGTCCATCTGGACAAGTCCCAAGTCTACGTCGGAGCAGACAGATAACAGACCTCTGGGCACAGTATCTCCAACTTCGCAGGATTACTCTCACTGTCATTTCGACCCGGGACCCTCCTCGCACCCCATTCTGTCTGCCGACTTCTCCATTGGAACACCGGGTCTCGAGTGCCCTCCCCTCTCACTGGAAACCCTAAAATATCTCATTTCCTGCATACCTTTGTCCCCTACCTTTGACTTCGTGCCTTTGTACACCCCCCATCTGACTCCCCCTTCCATAAACCCTCACGCGGCCGGACAAGACTCTGTTTTCGCCTCCCCTCTGCATGCGGTCGTTTAACACTTCCCGCCTCATTCCTTGGCTACTCTTGGCCTCTATTCATCCCCATATGGGTGTTTTGATACTCCTATTGTTAAAGCTCGCTCCAGAACCCCTCTATCTCGGCGGCACGCATCGGGCTCACAGGACCCTCTTCGGGAACATCCCACTTCTCCGTGGACCGGAAAAGATAAGAAACAGAAGTGTGTCAAGGCCACTCGAAAGCAATTGGAGATCAGCTTTGGGGTGGGTGTGTGCATGGGGGAGGTGGTGGACACAAATAACTTGGTGCTGGTTGGTAGGGTTCGAGGACGTGCCTACACTGCTTGCAGATTACGACAATGGGTCATGGAAATTTTGGGGCATATACTTACGGAACTCCCAATTGTAACCACTTTGGCTCGAGGGTGGTTCGCTCTGAGTTTTTCAAGAGAGGAACAAAAAACATGGGTCCTATCGTGATATTGGCATATTGAGATGGCTCCCGTCCTGCTAAAGCGCTGGAACCCTTTATTCGACCCTGAGCGTGAACAATTGGGAGCTGGACCAATTTGGGTCAGGTTACCAGGCCTCCCCCTACATTTCTGGTCTAAGGATGTTTTTACACGCATCGGGAATGTTCTTGGAACATATCTAGATTTTGAAAAGTCATATGAATCAACCGGTAACAAGACCATGGCTTGAATATTGGTTTATTTGGATATCAAAGAAGGTTTGGAGGAACATATTACTTTGCACTGGCAAAGATTCACATGAATTCAGCTCTTGGACTATGAAGGCGTGCCCTTCCACTGCCGAAGGTGTCATAAAGTGGGGCATCTATTCAAGGAATGCCCATTCGTTAAACCTGTCGTCTCCCCTACCAAAGCTCTGGAAGCAACTTCCACAGGAGAAGCATCTACTGCAGAAGAGCCGACTTCACGATCTCAAGGGACGCGTCACACTGTTTGTGAAGATGCTCAGGTCCCTATTTCGATTTCTCCCAGGCCTCCTTCACCACCTATGATGAGATCCTGGGCTGTAGTCACGGTTGCTCGATCATCGAGTACTTCTTCTCCCCTCTTCTCTGCATCTCCTATTAATTCTACTATTTCTATTATGCATCATCATGTTGCATTTTCATCCATCCCCAACATCACATCGTCCCTGCTTTCATGCCCTCTAGACTTGAACCCTCCAATTATATCCACCACTCTGCCTTCCATACCTGATATTCTCTCCGACCCACCCCTAGAGATTCCTACTTCCTCTCGGCATTCACACTCATACAATCTCCGGTCTAGGGCATCCCTTCCACCTGATCTATCTAGGATTGGGCTGATTTCCCCTCCTAAATCCTCCAAGTCCACCAAAGGTAGACATTCCTTCATCTCCAAGGTGATCATCCAGGTTGGGGTGGATGTGGCTTTGGGAAGGCAATCCACACTCGAGAGGGTTCTTAGAGCATCGAATACCCTTAATCAGTTTCTATCATGAAATGGTTATCTTTTAATTGCAGGGGCCTGACAAGCCCTGTGAAAAAATATGCCCTCAGAAGGTTGTTGGAATCTGAGACCATCGATATCATTTATCTTCAAGAAACCCTGGCCAATGCTGACTTGATCATCCCCATTCTTCATTCCCTAAAGTCGGGCTGGACTTTCCATGCTCATGATGCCATCAGAATATATGGAGGTATTGCCTTAGGTATCAATCCGCGCACCATTAATATTATCTCCACCTGGGGTGGAGCTGGGTTTATTGGAATGGAGATTTTCTCCTCCAAATTAGGGATGGAGATCAGAATATTAAATATCTACGCCCCCTGTCTCAACTGGGTTGATTTTTGGACTCATCTGCTCAACTTATCCCTTGTAAATTCTAACAATCTTATCCTAGGAGGGGATTTGAATTTCTCTATTGGATATGGGGAATCCTAGGGCAATAATGACCATATTGATCCACTTTCGAACATCATGTCTCACCTCATGGAGAAGCACCAATTGATTGATATCGCCATGCACAAATTGATGCCTACTTGGCGTAATCGAAAAACTGGAGATGCTGCATTAACCAGGTGATTAGATCACTTTCTCATAAAGGGACATTTGATTCAGGCTCTTCCTAATTATCGTCAGTGGGTTGGAATGGGTGGAATCTATGACCACACTCCTATCCTCCTTGAGCTCTTTGGGCCCATTCCTAAGCCTAGGGCTCCCTTCAAATTCAATTCCTCTTGGTTAATGAACCCTGACTACATCAATTTGGTCATGGATTTCTGGCATACCCACCCTCCATCCAGGGGGATATCTATAGCAGAGGGCTTCTGTCAGAATTTACTCGAGATCAAGAGCCTTACTATTAAATGGGCCAAGGAAAAAAGGGACTGGGATGAATTAGCCCTCTCTACCATTGAACAACAGATGGCGAATCTGTTAGATGAGCATGGAAGAGGGTTTATATTGGATGATGCTAAAACTCACCTCACTAACTTAGAGTTGTTGGTGCACTAAGATGACTATTAAAAGCAACCTTAATACCTACATTAGTTATCAAACCAGGGTAAGTCTGTTTATTTTAAGAGTGTTCAACATTGTCTATGTAAGTGAATTCAAAGGCTAATTCATAATGAAATGATTTAGAATCGTTGCAATGATTAATATCTAATTCTCGAAGTTCAATCCAAAACAAATCTAAAGGAAAATCTTAAAGAATTTGCAAATCTATCTTAATATATTGTGCAGAAAACTGAATCTGAATGCAAGTAAAAAGAATCACTCTTAGTAGATTGACTAGTATCAACAATAATTGATTCAGCAAGAAAGAAAGCTACAACAAATGAACAACAAGAAACTATTCAAACTTTTAACTGAAAGCAATCAACTGTAAACTCAAGATCTCTGATAACACTTCTTCAAAATGAACAACAATCAAATACTTAAACTAATATGATAAATTCATCAAAGATTAACACACAGCTGTAAATATAGCAAGATCTAGATTCTAGTTTGAATGGCAAAGGTAAATCGTAACAACCAATACTTACAAGAATCAGAATAATTCTAGTTTCATGAAATAACAGGAATAAACAATTACAAGAGTAAATAGAAATAAGTATGGCACAATTAAAGCAGTAAATCTCCTATCGACCAGGCCCAGAGTCTCCAGAAGTCACTGTCGAAATATACTCAGAATGTGATTACAAGTCAAACACGGTATTTCTCATTAAACTCAATAAAGATACATCATCACCGTAGTGAGAATACTCTATGTCAAAAGTGAATAGTTACAATCTCTCAATTCCTCACTAGCTTAACTTAGTTACATTCTACTTCACCCATCGACTTTATATAATTAATGAGATATAAATGGATAGGAGCGAATCCTGAGGATCAGGAGATCTTGAGGATTTCACAACCGACAATCTGATTTCATTACAAAATAAACTCGATTCTCCTAGTCTTCCGCTATCCTTCATGAGCGAGACATTTGTCCTTTTCCTTTTCTTGGTCGTTGTTGTTCCATCGTTTGAACATCAATTGTTCAATTCATATTCCTGCATATAAAAATAGCGAAAGTTACCTTTAATGCCCAAAATTACCCAATTCGTTAATGATTGATTTTATCTAGCTTCTACAATCGTTTCTTCTAAATTATTTTCTAAAATGAAGATAAAATTAAAGATTAATTAAGCTAAGATGAGGATAAAACATACCTTTTCCATGGCCCAACATACTCCCCTACTTACCTTATTGCATGTCCTCATGCAATTAGATGATTGAGGTGCAGTTGTATCAAAGAATAGGCAGGATAAAATTCTTCTTTATATAGCCTGAAACCATTTTTTTGTTTTAAGTATTGCAAAATCCTAGTTTATATGGTAATCTCGCAAATCATAATCATAGTAATACCCTTCAGGGGGGTACCAGATAATAGGACATCTGTAACGGCATCCTATCCAGGCAGGAGCCATGCCTAGGACCATATTGTTGTACCTGTTTAGGCGAGCAACAACTGCTTTAAAGTTTCTGTACCCAAATGGCTCCCGGTTCTTGACATTGTTAGTGGAGGCTTCCCATCTTTGCCTTGCTACCAACAAAGCTTCCTCCTTAATGTCCTGAAAGTATTCTCTTCCTGCCTGTATAATATATGTATGGAGTGGTCCCAATTTAGCCACAGCCTCCTTTTGTTGCATAAACCTTTTATGTTGGACCGAAAGATGTAAGGGTTTCGTGGGTTCTCCTCTGACCCACAAATCTATACCTTGTTCCCTTTTCTGAAAAGTGTTATAGGCTTTAGCCCATTTAACATGATTGGTAGCAAAAGGGAGGAAAGCTTGGAATTGAATGTCCCCAATGAAGGGGCTAGGATTACTATCCAGTTCATCCTCCAAGAAGAAATTGTGCAGGTATAATTCGCATAGAAGGCATTGTAATTGCTCATTTTGTTCCCTAAACCATTGGACAAAGTCTGGAGTGGTCATGAATTCTGCTGACTTACCTACCCTGACAGCTTTAACTTTCAGCAATAGGTAGCTTTCTAACAAGAATAGCGCATAATTAGTGGTAGGTGACCGGCAAGACAAAGCATCAGAGTAAAGAGAAAAAATAGTTTCAATTTTTTCCTTGGCCTTCTGAAGCTTGGCTTGTGCTTTCTCTAATTTCTTCTGCTCATCTTTGAAGCTAGAAAAAGTCTCGTCTTCTGTTGCAGTAAGTTCATCGAATTTCTTCTGCAACTCCTGGTGTACCTGTAACAGTACTACTTCTTCCTTATGTTGAGCCAACTCCTATTGGGTCTTTGTTAATTCATTCTGCAATTTCATGTTAACAGTTTCCCTTACCAGAGGAACATAGTGAGGGGTTTCCTCTATTTGAGTTTCACTATCATATGTTATCACTAAATCAGTTTGAACAGCAGCTTCAACTATTTCTTGGGACATACAACAATCTTCTTGGGCATTCTCCTCAAAATCAGTTTGAACAACAACTTCGACTGTTTCCTAGGGCATACAGTAGTCTGCCTGGGCATTCTCCTCAGAATTGGTTTGGAAAGCAACATCTGTAGGAAAGTCCATTTGGGTCTCCATTGAGAAAACACAAGGACTTTCAGTCTGAGTCCCAATATTCGTGAAAGGACATTGTTCTGTTTGGGTCCCGATTGAACAAACACAAGGACTTTCAGTCTGAGTCTCAATATCCTCCAAAGAACAATGTTATGTTTGGGTCCCTATAGTTTCCAATTCCACTTTCAGTTTCCGAGCCTTAACTGCTTCTTTTAACCACTCTCTCAATTGTTTGACTTTTTCTTTTGTTTCTTGTATTTCTTAATCAGCTTCCTCAATATGTCCTTGTACGATTTTTTCTTCGAGGGGTTTCTGATTGGAGCTGGCACAGTCGTATTTATTTCAGGTTCATGAAGATCTATGCCAATATCAGGGTTATGTTCCAATGGAATAGTATCTTCTGATTGATTCTCGTCTTCAAGGTCTTCTTCTACATGGGCTTCTTTCTCAGGGGATTCCAATGGAACAGTATCTCATAAGTGATTTTCGTCTTCAAGGTCTTTTTCTGTATGGGCTTCTTTCTAAGGAACAATATCTCCTGATTGGTTTCTGTCCTCAAGGTCTTCTTCTGCATGGGCCTCTTTCTCAGGGGACTCCATTACAACAATATCCCCTGGTTGATTTTCATCACCAAGGATTTCTTCTGCATGGGCCTCTTTCTCAAGGGACTCATTCATAGAGGGAACTGATTCCCTCTGATCCTCCAAATTATTAGAAGATGGAAAAGTTTCAGTATGGACAGAACTGCCGACAGAGGCGGACTGGTTAAGGGAATGATTTTTCCCTTCAGAGTTTCCAGATGGATCCTTTTCTTCACAGTATGTACCCATATTCTCCAATACTTGAGTCATTTCTTCCTCATATTCCTACAGA
Organism: Pinus tabuliformis; assembly: GCA_031772625.1. Classification (NCBI taxonomy): domain Eukaryota; kingdom Viridiplantae; phylum Streptophyta; class Pinopsida; order Pinales; family Pinaceae; genus Pinus; species Pinus tabuliformis. The sequence continues at coordinate 807,055,799 of CM062807.1, forward strand.
AAATCATCTTGCGGGCTTGGAGAGGGCATATGAGATGACCCTTCTTCTTTTGTTGGAATTGGGGTGCACTACTATGATTTTATCCTTGTAGAATGCCTACGTTTCACTGGGCTAGAGGCCAAAGAAGTATTCCTTCTTTTTCTTGCCCTTTTGGACCTATTACCTTTACTCTTTGTTGTTCAGTATCCGTGTCATCCATGTTTCTATCATCTATCCCTGTCTGTGCATCTGGGTTTCCTTCTAGTGGGGTTAAGGAAGGATTTACAAAGTTATCCCAAGTTAATTATTGTTGGGCCAATCCATGAATAATGATTAACTTAATTAGACTGATAACAGAATGTGGGTCTTTAGCCTTCCTAACCCGACTAGCAATATCATGCAATAAGGAATTTAAATAGATTGGAAAATTAATCGTAATTTTCTGCTTTAGAATAGCTAACAGTTTGAGTTGTCGAGGTTTTACCACATCTTGACGTCCATCACAAGTGATGTACCTCTGAACAATGGTCATCAATTCCTCACATGGTTTCTTTAAAGATGTGGGGTGAATCCCTTTTCCTTTGCATACCAATTGTTCATCTGGGTCTTGGAATACCGCAACTGTGCCTTGGAGGAGAACATGCTTATCAGTCCATCTTGTGCCTTCTGCTAGAAGTCCAGAGACTTCAGCTATAACTGCTTTAGAAACTATTATATTTCTGCCCTTCACCGTCGTGCATCCATCTTGTAGATTTTGCAAGAATTCAAGTGATATTTCATCATGGGATCCCTGTAACTTGGCCAGGTACTGAAGCCATCTGACGCGCTCAAGAATTTCGTGAGCCTATTCTGATACTCAGAGTACTGTAGGTTCACTACGGATAGCTTTTCCTCCCATGGTTGTTGTTTCTCAGTAGCTGGTTCACTTCGCACTTTTGCATGCGCTTCCTCACAAATTCTTAGTTTGGAACAACACAATAAACCATATACAAAATGTTAAAGCTATTAAAAGAGCAATGACGTCGATTTAAAGTTGTTATTAAAAGGCGATGATGTTGTTTGTCACATCTGCATTTTTTGGCACACTTAATAATTAATTCACATGCTATCCATAATGCCTACCTTCCCCCCTCCAATCAGAAAATAGTTTGATAATTATTACGCACGCTATTCATAATGCAAACCTTCCGCCCTCCAATTAGAAAAGGGCGTCCACGACCATAAAGCATGGGAAAAATGGAAAGGGCGTTGGGGATTCATAAATACAGCCGGACAACAATCAGAGCGGCGTAAATACGGCAGCAAATGGTCAGACCAGTACAGGTCGCAAAGATTTGAAATGACCGCAAAAGGAATAAGACAGAGAATGGATCATTATGCGAAGAGATATTTTTCTTAGGTGGAAAAAAATGTGACGAAAGCATGACCAACGGTAAATGATAACGACTGATGGTATCGATTGGTTAGACAATATTGATATAATGCATATAAAAGTATATTTTACCATGCACCTTGGTTAATTTAGTTATAAACGTTGTTCAAATGGTAAATTCACCTTTAGAAATGGATCAATAGGAAATAATAGGATAAGAATAATTGGCAATGTAACATAGAACTTCAATACCACAAGCAAAGCCACTGCTGCCAGCATGCATTCATAGCCTCGACAGGTTTCTTTTTAACCCAAAAATGAGCCAGAGCCCTCCATTTAGTATTTTGATGGTTTTCTTTTTTATTGCTATAAAGAGACCACTATGATGGCATGGTAACCAGATAATCATAGTGCCATTCACCAGGATATAATAAAGTGATCAGGTTGGCTCGTGATGAGACCCCCTGTCCTTCTGAAAGTTTTGACTATCTAGAAGGTCATTACCCTGGTGTGGTGGCCATAATGGAATGTCACTTGTTACATCCTTATGATCATGGTAGGTTTGGCTTGTGATGAGACCCCCTATCCTCTTCAAGAAGATTTGTATTGTATTTTCATATTTCCATATTTCCATATTTTTATTATAAACAGGGGGAGGCTCATTTACTCCTTAAGAATTAGGGATGGCGTGAGAAGTAAAAAAATGCCAATGAAAGTTATGCTTTTATCCCTATATCATCATACCAAAGGGAATTATCAATTGAAAGTGTGAAAGATAAACCAGTGTTGGCTTAGGGGGTCCTGACATAGGTTCAGAGTTAGTTGCGCCAAACAAATCCCTACACTACTGGCCCTTTTGGCATCAATCCATGGTGCGCGGACTGAAGTCTCACCCAAAGCAGTATGGGGTGATGCTGGAACCAAGTTTCCGCACCCAGAGATCAGTGTGATTTCTTCTTGAGGCCTGGATCTGCCTCCGTGCAGATCGATAAGCCTTTATGGCTTATCACTATAGCTTCCCTTAATCGGCCCTTAGACCTTCGCGAAGGTCTACGACTGGCTTTTTCGGACCCTGAACAGGCAGATTATCTACTTACGTGCATCTTATATTACCTTTAGATTGGTATTTACTCAGATCTACCCGAGTGTTCGATAACTTTAACAGACAACGTTAATATCTTCGCGTAAATAATTAACCTTAATTGTGTTTAGATAAAACTACATATCAAGTAAAATCGTGTGTCAATACATTGTTATTTCATAAAGGCATCATTCATCATAGTATATATCGCAATCATACATAACAAAAGTAAAGAGATAAAACACAGGGATTTCCGTAACAATCTCCTTTATTGATCTTCAGTGTAAGTTTACAGACTCAATACTTCCCTGTGCACTTAGCTGCAGGGGTCCATGCACTCAGCTGCGGACACTACTCTAGGCCTCTGCTCACTCATTTGTGGAGCCTCTTCCTCCTCTAAGACTTATACTTCTGCGCTAAACTTCTTTCGTCATACACATAGACTACTTCCTCCTTTTCCTTGCCTTAGACTCTCTAAGACAGACCTATTTATACAATTCCATTGTCCGCGAACCATGGGTAGATCTCAAAAATCGACTCAAGTTTACATAAAAGAGGGTAAAAACCCTTTTTGACTCTTAACTCTCTACGTGCTCCACGACCACAACTTGTGGAGACTTTACATCTTTTTATATCAAAACTTGGGCTTTTGCCCCAAAACTGACCCAGGGGACCCCATCCCAACAACCAGCATGGTATTTAGATAGTGAATCATTTTATGATATGTCCAAAGAGAAAATATTCAACCAGCTATTATATAGATGAACCAGGTCAGTTTCAGAATAAAGATAACCATCAAAGGTTTTACAAGTCATAATGGTACTAATATTACTATTTTTCCTTTATCTTGGGTACATATTCCAAATCCAAAAAGATAGTTTTGATAAGAAAACATGGGATAGAAAAATGGAAGTTTGATTAAAAATGAACAACGATGGAACAACAATTATTGGTCTTAAGAAAAAGAAATCGTAGTTGTTCGTTCTACCGAACAACAGCTGTTCAATTGACTGAACAACAGTTGTTCAATGGATTGAACATCAAACACACAAAAAATAAATCAAAGTTGTTCAATTGACTGAACAAAAATTGTTCAATTGTTTGAACAACAACTGTTCAATTGATTGAACAACAAACACTCAAAAAAGAAATCAGAGTTGTTCAATTGACTGAACAGTAGTTGTTCAATTGATTGAACAACAAAACACACAAAACAAGAAATCGAATTTGTTCAATTGAATAAACAACAAAACACACAAAAAAATAAATTGTAGTTGTTCAATTGACTGAACAGTCATTGTTCAATTGATTGAACAACAGCTGTTCAATTGATTGAACATCAGCTATTCAATTGGTTGAACAACAAACACACAAAAAGAAATAGGAGTTGTTCAATTGATTGAACAACAAACACACAAAAAAGAAATCAAAGTTGTTCAATCTGCCAGACAATAGTTGTGTAGAATTTTCTCTACAAATCAGCTAGCTCACTGATATCATGTAGAAATTTCACCTGTAGATCAAACTGATATATGCAATGTACTAAAGCATAATACTAGATCTACATCTACCATAAACTTTGCGGAAGCTAATCAACCATGAGCAACATCAAGCATGAACACATATAACTGATAAGAAGGAATTAATCACACATAACACAGAAGAATTTACCCAGGGAAAGCACCAGCCTAAAACCCCATCTTTGTATTATCATACATAGGATTTATACAAAGCCTTAGCTCTCACACAGCTAGCCAGCTCTCAGTACAATCCTCACAGATGAAGGTGGAAATACATCAGGATTACACAAAGCCTTAGCTCTCACAGCTATCCAACTCTCAGTGCAATCCTCCTGGATGCTCATAGGCAATCAAGACTTCTCCTAAGCCTTCTCCTCTGCCCTCCAAGCCTCCTATTTCCTTGCACAGTTTTTCCTGGGTGATCCTCCTGTTACCAAGTGTAACATTGATCTCTCACACTGATCTCACACCCTGTAAAACTGCACAATCCTCAAGGAACCTTAATCCTTCTGCTTGGATGATTTTCCTTTATAGGAAAAAATCCATCCAATTGATAGTACACTGTCCCTTCTCTGATCTCAACTGGGTCTCTGTCTGAACTGACATGCATGAGTTATCCATGAGTGAATCTTCAGTTATCTGAAATACAGTAGTTACATGCATGTAAGCATTAACTAACTGAACTCTCATTAATTTAACAAACTGTTAAATTAATCTAACTGGACTTGACTCAGTTAACTGAGCCAACTAATTACAACTCAATATTACAACTCATCCTTATCTCTTTAACTGATGGATAAATTCATCAATTAATAGATAAACTGTTGCATGTGCTCACATAGACTTCAAGTTTGATTTTCCTTAACTAATTAACTCAAACTGAATTAATTAATTAATATTCAAACTGCTGGTAAGACCAAATTCGAATTTTACTTCCTATTTTTAGTCTAGGGACTGACTAAATTAGGAATCCACACTGCACTGCTAAAAATAGAACTTCTATTTTTAGCACTTCCATTTTTCATTCCCTGTTGCCCAATCTAGCACTGATGCCCAAACTGCTATTTTTAGCAGTTCTATTTTTAGCAATTTCTTGTTGCCAATTTTCAACAAGCTGTTCAATTGTCTGAACAACAACTATTCAATTGATTGAACAACAAATACTCAAAAAAGAAATCGGAGCTGTTCAATCTACTGAACAACAGTTGTTCAATTGACTGAACAATATTTGTTCAATTGATTGAACAAAAAACATGCAAAAAAGAAATCGGAGTTGTTCAATTGACTGAACAACAACTATTCAATTGATTGAACAACAAACACACTAAAACGAAATTGCAACTGTTCAATTGATTGAACAACAATGTTCAATTGACTGAACAATAGATGTTCAATTGATTGAACAACAATTATTAAACACAAGAAAAAGAAATCGCGGTTGTTCAATTGATTGAACAACAATTATTAAACAAACAAAAAAAACAAGAGAAATCCCCGTATTTACACAGTGATGCCTAAAATAAATTACAACCAACCGTACGAAAAATATATACATTATTTACAGCTGAAGAGAGATAAATTTTCATGAAAGTAAAGCTGTCGGGTCATCACTCCTTGCAGCTAAAATTTGCATAGTGGGATCATCACGTACTTGTTGGAAAAAAGACTCTTTGGTGAGTGGTTTATGATAAAGACATACCCGATGTCCATTCACCTAGAAAGAATGGCCAAACTCATCAATTGTGGTCAGAGTGAGAGTGCCATTGTTGTGCACCTCTTGAATTTCATATGGGCCAAGCCACCTTGTGTGTAACTTACCCAGAAAGTCTTGAAATATGGAATCATAGAGGAGCACCCAATCTCCTTTCTGAAACATCTTCTTTTTAATAAGGTTGTCGTGCCACTTAGCCCTTTGCTGCTGAATAATTGCGGTGCATTGTATAGAAAGTAGTCGAGCTTCATCCAATTCATTTATTTATTGAAGTAATTTAGTTTGGGCCTCCATCAGATCCAATCCCACTTCCTGGGCTATTCTGATAGTCTTTATTTCAAATTCAATAGGAAAGATGGGTTCTTTTCCAAATAAAAGTTGGTACGGAGAATATCCAATAGTATTTCGCCAAGTTGTGCGATAGACCCACAAGGCCTCTGGTAGTCTAGCAGCCCAGTCCCACCGATGTGTCGAAATTGTCTTGGTCAAAATTGTTTCGATGACCTTATTATTGCTTTCAACCTACCCGTTCGCCTGTGGGTGATATGGGGAAGTGAATCTATGTGTGATGTGGTGGTTCCGTAGAGTGGTTGTAATCTTATGTCCTAAAAATCCCCCCCTCCATCTGTTATCACTTCCCTAGGTGAACCATACCGCACAAATAAACCGAAAAGGAAATTAATTACGACTTCTTCTCTAGCTCTTGGCAAATCTACTATTGTTAGAAAATTATATATTACAGAGAAATGGAACACATAAATTATATTGCAGAAATATAAACACAGAAAACACATAAAACAAGAGAGACACAGATATACGTGATTCCCCCAATTTGGGCTACGTCCATGGGAAACAACCAGTCCTTCCTTTTATATTATCCAGCAAACTGAAGAGATACAACCTACAGCAGATCCGCTATAATTCCCTCTTCGCTCTCACACAATATCCTCTCTCTTTCTCACTCAGAATAGAGATCTACATAGATGCAATACAATTCCCTCATATATAGCGAGGGGTTGCCTTCTTAGACAAAAAACCCTAAATTAAACATAACTTCTACCATCAGATCTTCGCCTAATGAACGACCCAGATTGACTACGAAATTACAACATTTACAAGGCAATTTTACATCTATTTTTAGCTTCGGGGGCACTGCCCCCAATCCCCCGCACCCCTGGACCCCCCTTGCAGCGCAAATATTATGGGCAGCATTGCCACCACATTACGAACTGGGGTCCAATGCGGTGATACCTCTTAATAAAGAAGATAATCAGGCTCCACACTCAACAACTGTTTCTACCCACTTTGTTACATAGTCTTTAGCAACCAGTATGTAGGCCATTTGGTTTGATGGTGAATGAAATGGGCCAACAAAATCCAATGCCCATAGTTCGAAAGCTTCTATTACCAATTGGGGCTGCAGCGGAATTTCGTCAGATTGACTAGGACGACCCATCCTTTGGTAGCTATCACAAGCCTAGACATATTTCTTAGCGTCTTTAAAATGGTGGGCCAATAATAGCCCATCTATAGTATCTTATGCCCAGTTCTGCAATCTACGAAGTGTCCTCTGCAAGGCTCATCATGGAAGGCCTTCAGGATGTCGCAAATTTCATCTTCACGAATGCATCTGTGTATGCACATATCAGATCCTGTATGAAAAAGGTATCCACCAATCCAAGAAAATTGGGCATTGTGCTGGACAATTTGTTTCCTTTCCCTTGTTGTCAAGTGTCTGGGAAACTTTCCTACCGCTAGATAGTTTGATACATCTGCATACCATGGCATTTTAACTGCTATGGCAAACAAATGTTCGTCTGGAAACTGGTCATCCACTACCAGTGAATCATTTATATTTGGAACCCGAGACAGAAAATCCACGACTGGGTTTTCTTTCCCTGGACGGTCTTTAATGGTGATATCAAACTCCTGCAAAAGTAACAACCAACGAGTCACTCGACCATTTTTAATTGGTTTTTTAGCTAAGTATCTAATGGTGGAATGATCAGTATACATAAAAACTTGATAGCCAGTTACATAATGTCTAAATTTGTTTATGGCATAAATGACAGCTAAAAAATCCTTTTCTGTTACTGTATAATTAAGTTGAGCAACAGTAAGATTTTTGCTGATATAATAAATAACATAAGGCTTTTTGTCCTCCTCTTGGCCGAGGACAGTGCCTATTGCCGCATCTGATGTGTTCGTAGAGATATGAAAGGGTAGTTCCCAGTTGGGTCCACGCAATACTGGTGTCGTCGAAACCAATTTCTTCAAATCTGTAAAAGAAGTGTCACATTTATTAGACCATTTAAATTCAACATTTCCCATTAAAGCATACAAAGGCGCATCAATTTGTGATTTTTTTTATATAAACCTGCGATAGTAACCTGCATATCCAAGGAAGCTACGTACCTTCGTCTAAGTACAGGGTGCAGGTAGTAGGAGAATTACCTATATCTTCGCTGGATCTACCTGTATCCCAGCCGCAGAAATGTAGTGTCCTAGAAATATGCTTTATGTCATCATCATGTGACACTTGACGTTACTTAAACACAGGCTGGTGGAGATACATCATTCCAACACCTTTTCTAATGTCTGTACCGCTTGGTCAAAGTCATCCCCATACGGGGTAAATTCATCCATGTAAACTTCAAGTCCTTCATTTATCAGATCAGCAAAAATACTGAGTATGGCCCTCTGAAATGTAGCTGGGGCATTGCATAAACCAAATAGTAACACTCTGTAAGAAAACGTGCCCCATGGGCAGGTAAAGGTGGTTTTGTCTTGGTCTTCAAGGGTGATTCGGATCTGATTATAGCCACTGAAGCCATCCAGAAAGGAAAAGAATTGTTTTCCTGCTAGTGTATCAAGGACTTGATCAATAAATGGAAGAGGGAAGTGATCTTTCTGCGTGGCTTTGTTCAATTCCCGATAATCCACATAGATGCACCACTTCCCATTTTTCTTGGGAACAACTACCAATGGAGAGACCCACTTACTATCCGAAATGGGATAAATAAAATTCACGTCCAACAACTTCTGTAGTTCTTCTTTTACAATATCTTTGAGATGCAAATTTAATCTCCGTTGAGGTTGCCAGATAGGACGAGCATCCTTTTCGGTGTAGATATGATGTGTACATAATTGTGGGTCTATGCCCTTCATGTATGGATAGTCCCAAGCAAAATCCCCCTTATATTTTTGCAGAACTTGAATGAGCTTTAGTTGTTGGTCACTCTCCAGACTATCATTGATGTTTAAAATCTTGCCTCGTTCAATTTCAACAGGCTTGTTGTTATGGACGGTAGTTGTCGGGATATGCTGATCATCGGTATCTTTCAAAGGGTCTTCCAAGGCTTCATTGTCAAGAATTTCTTTTAACATTTGACATTTAACATTAGTCATAGTGACTAGATGATTAATAAAAGTATTGATTACATCGTCATCAGTCTGATTCTTGAACTCAAGCGCCTCTGCTGCTGTAAGTGGTGAACGAATAGTTTCTTCTAGGTATGTGGGTGGTTGTTTATGTACTTTCACAATGGGAGGACTTGGTTTGGCAGGAGGATATAAAACAAGATTCTTTACAGCGTCTCCCTTAGCAATGGTCATGCTGCCCTCATGAAAACCTATGTAAGCATCGACTGTTTCCAACCAAGGTCGACCCAAAATTAAAGGGTGCCCATCTAATTGACTTTTTGGGGTTATAACTAGAAAAACCACTGGGTACTCCCATGAATCAATGGAAACCGTAATGTCCTGTAAAGTTCCCTCTGGTTTTACCACCGAATGATCAACGAGTTCTAGCAGGGTGGTGGTTGGTTCCAGAGCTGTGATACCAAGTGTCTCACAAGTTTCCGCGGTTAAGATGTTAATGGATGTGTCTAAGTCAGCCAGTGTGTTCAGAGAGGAGTGGCCATATATTTGGACTGTAACTATGGGATTCCCTGGATCTTCATATTTTATCGGTGTTTCCCTGCCCAAAAGTAAATCAAACAAGGTTCTTATTATATGGATAGTTGGTGAAGATTTTATTTTCCTCACAGGATTTTTTACACATAGTTCTTTAATCGTTTTAGCATAAATAGGAATATCTTGAATGGCCTGGAGGAGAGGGATTTTAATGCAAATATTTTTGAGTTCCCCTAAGGGATCAAAGTCTGGATAAACAATTGGTTTAGGTATTGTTAATCTTTCAGGGAACGGGGGAGAAGTAATTACAAGTTTTTCAGGATCTTTCTGCTCAGCTGTGTCTTCTCCCTATTTTATTTATGTGTCAGTCACAGTCGATGGTATATTTACAGGTGGTGTTTCTAACTCATTTGGTGGCTTCTCTCTGTCTTCCTCAGGAGTGATAATGCGTCCTGACCTTAGCCTAAGTTAATTTCATTCTTTTTGTTTGGTCTCAAGGTCTAAGTTTTCAACAATTTGCACCAGCTGAACCGGTTTGTTATTGGGGTTTGGATTTGGTTGAGCTGGTAGTTGGGGATGTAGAAGGGGCTGAGGATTTTGCTGTAATGGATATGGGGCTGATAATGTAGGTTGAGGTTGAGGAACTATCCCCATAGCCATATTGGTTATCCCTAGAGGTCGCTGCCAATTCGGAGACCAGTTCGAATTTTGTGAAGTAGAGGCAAGCCACTGGGATGGGTATGGATTATTTTTCCAAAAAGGAGTAAAAGGAGAATTCGGCCAAACATTACCTGGAAAGGACTAAGTTGGCAAAGATGACATAGGAAATGGTTGGTACTTCCAAGTTGAGAAAGGTGATTGACCTTGCCACGCTATTCCAGAATTATGCTACTGATTAAATGACGAAGAAGGAAAGAACTGAGATGGGTCTTGTGACATACCTGTGGATTGGCCTTGCCATTGTCGATGTTGGTTCATTAAGTATACTGGTTCTATCTCTTGTTATACTTCTTTAAAAATTCTTTCATCCCTGGAAGTGATGGACACTTCTCGGTGGCATGGTCCTTGGTGCAGATAGCGCATGTCTGGACCATGTCCAATGGACACTCCCATTGATTGTGCTTCTTTCGGCAGCGTGGGCAAAAAACGACCAAATTCTGTTCTGCTAAGGCTTGTTTCTGTTTGGCCTGCAGGACGTCCAACTGTGTTGTAAGGGTGCCTATGATGTATGTCTTGAAGTCCTCTAGGAGGTTACCGATTTCCATTCTTATTATGCCTCCACTAGGTGGTTTGCTTCCTCTAATCATAGGATCTTGGCTTCCTGACCCGGTGCATGTGCTACCTCGCGAACACCTGATACACAAGCGAACAATTTCATTGTAATCCTGTTGAGGAATGTCTCGCTTCCCCATCAAATTTAAAGTTTCTATCTGTTATCACCCTAAAATTTTTGTTTCTAAACTTTGGAAAGTTTGCCTTGTTTCTAGTCATAGTCTTATAATAGGTTTTGAGTCATCTCATCTCAATAGTGTCATTCTCTTTTCCAAATAAAGTTTGACAGCCTCATTCCATGTCCTAGAAGCCTCACCATGTGTTTAGAAGCCATATCTCACATCATTTTGAAGAAATTTTGAAATTGGCTACGATTCCACGTTTTCGTAGCGTAGACAGTGTAAAAATCCTATTTTTCATTACGAAATCATAGAACTAGGAGTTTTCGTAGCACGCTACGAAACCACTGAAAAAGCCTGTTTCAGCATAAAAGACTCTGTTTTCTTCTTTTACTAGTCAACTTCCAAAAGGGTTCCTGAGCAGCTGAGAACTCAATTTTGAAAAATAAAAGAGGCTTTCCTTCCTAACATACTGAAATACAAAAATCTCTTTCAGTTTCTTCAAATTCGCTATGAGGTGGGAGAAATTTATGGTTAAACTTGCGCTACGAAACTGCTGAAAGTCAAGCTTTGTCTTCTGGTTTTAGTAGTCTTTTTCAAGATCAGTTTCTGGTCATAGGAAAAGGTATTTTGGAATTCTGAAGGAGGTTTCTCTTCATCAACTCTCTAGCTACAATAACCTATCTCACTTTCTTCATAAGTGTTATCAGTTGGGAGATACTAAGCTTTATTTGAAACCCTAATTTCAGAGAACATATTTTTCCTGTTTTACACATGTTTTTCAAGGACAGATTCTGGACAGCTGGAGAAGTGTTTTTAAAAACCAAGAGAGATTTTTGTTCTAGAAAACATGTACTACAAAAAACTCCTTTGGTTTCATAAAATATGTCATGGATGAGAAGATAAAGGCTCTGTCCCACGTGCTAATTTTCAAAGATCCTAAACCTAAAAACAGGGAAACATGTTCCCTAATTTCTAGGGTTTATCATCAGCAGTAAGGTGACAACGTGGGAGGCTTCATCAAATTCGACCTCATGAGGTTTCAGCTATCAAAGAATGCATTCAATGTTTAGTTAAGGTGGTTTAGTCATAATAAGGAGTTACACTCCTAGTTGTATTAGGTCTCTAGGACTGTTAGTTAACAGCTAGTTGTAATTAATAGTTTGTTTTAGGTATGAGTAGGTGTCAGATCAAGCAAATTCAAATTCTCTTGATGAAGGATCATGGAATCCTTATTGTAAAAGCTATATATGAAGCAAGAGATGAAATTAGAGGGGGTTGGCAATTTTCAAAGAAACAAGCACATTGTGTTATTGTATATGACTGTATGTTTTCAGGATTAATACAAAAAGTTGGTTTCACTACTCAGGATTCAGAAAGGGTTTTAATGTTTGATTTTCCTCATGGCTTCCTTCATATACTTACTTGCAGTGGTATAGACACATGTTAATTAAAATTCATTGATGGTGCTCTAACTTCCTTCATGTGTTTGTAGGCTGTGTTCTTTACATTATATCTCTGTTTTGCTTTTATGTTAAAACCCTCTATGCCCTGACTTCCATGTGAAATTGATCTTACTGTTGTACTGAAACACACTTTGACTCCATAGCCCAATGGAAGTTTGTTAATTGGTATTTCAACCATTTATACATTGTTGTTCGAATTTTCCATAGAGTTAGCCATCTAATCTTCAAAGTAAAATCTTTAACCTAGTGAGAGAGCCCTCTCAAGTTGAGGAGGCTAAGCCTCAGCCAAAAGTTTGGTTTGAAATAGTTACTCAAAGTCTTCCTGATCAGCAGCCTATCAGGGGTTGATTTTGTGATAACATTTTGGTGTGTCTGCCGGGAGTCTGAAGATTAATCATTCTCGAAATCAAGAAGCTGAACTTCTGAAGGTAGCAGGAGCTCAGAAATCTTTTTGAGGTTGCAAAACTACCTTGGTGACTCCATTGTTGAAGAATTCACAATTCATAGATTCATGGTGATTCCACTGGAGTTATGAAGAACTCAGATGCTACCATTCTTATTTCAAGGTATGCATGCATAAATTTTTCAGGAATTCATGGTTTCCCAAATCATTTTCCCAAGGATACATATTTTCTAAGGAATGGTCCAAAATTCAATGGAGAAGATTTGAGTTTAACTTTGAAGCATATATCAAATTTCTGTGATTTTACCGAGCTTCTTAGAGTCAAACATGAGGATGTTTGCATTATGTTGTTCTATGATTCATTTCAAGGAAAATGTAAACAGTGGATTGAAAGCTTTCCTGCCAAATCTATTAAGTCATTTGCAGACTTTTGGCTTATGTTTTTGGAGGAATGGATAGATAGATCAGATTTGGTGGCAAACTCTCCTTCAATTCAAGGTTTCAAACAATGGAATGATGATCATATTAATGAAGAAATAGATGAAAATTTTTCTTTGTCCTTGTCTTCTTATCTAAAATCATTTGAGTGCAAGACAGAAGATAAGATGAAATTTTTGGATGAAGTTGCTAAGAACATTGAGAAAGACATTGAAGGTTTACAAGGTCAAATTCAATCGTATAGTCTTCATGATCATGATCATACTTTTCAAAAGCTTTCTATGGCAGAATACAAAGAGAGGGTGTTGATTCCTTTCTCTTTTGAGATTGACGAAGAATACATTATTTTTGAAAATCAATTTGAGGAGCAGTTTGAGAGCACACAGCTGAAGCCTTATGCAGATGATCAAAGTATTGGTGAGTTTTCCAAAGCTATAGAATATCACAAGAAACATCAAACTCACCATGTGTTTTTTGACCCTATAGCTGACTACATGGAAAATATTTACTGTTCAGGCTTCCAGTTATATTTTCATCTTGAAGAACAGTTACACCTCATGCTGCTTTGGTTATTTCAGTATCTGGTTTATTTTTGCTTCAAGCACAGTCAAAATATTCAAGTGTCAGATCAGATCGATGACTGGCTTCAATGGAAGTTTCATGTTCCTTGAGCTACAAGTGGAGATTGCAGCTGATAGGGTAGGTAGGAATGTGCAAATAAGCTCAGGGTAGGTTGACTGAGCATCTATTTCAGTAGGTGCAATTTGAATTCCTCTTACAGAAATCATTAAAGGCTTGAGGAGCAGATTGGGCAGAAGTTCAGAGTTTTATTCTAGAGGATGGATAGCGACACTGGAGCTACAGGTTCTTAGTGTACCACAAGGGCACACTATCCCTAGTGGAGCCACTGTTATCACCCTAAAATTTTTGTTTCTAAAATTTGGAAAGTTTTCCTTGTTTCTAGTCATAGTCTTATAATAGGTTTTGAGTCATCTCATCTCAATAGTGTCATTCTCTTTTCCAAATAAAGTTTGACAGCCTCATTCCATGTCCTAGAAGCCTCACCATGTGTTTAGAAGCCATATCTCACATCATTTTGAATAAATTTTGAAATTAGCTATGAATCCACGTTTTCATAGCGTAGACAGTGTAAAAATCTTGTTTTGTGCTACGAAATCACTGAACTAGGAGTTTTCGTAGCGTGCTACGAAACCACTGAAAAAGCCTGTTTTAGCATAAAAGACTCTGTTTTCTGCTTTTACTAGTCAACTTCCAGAAGGGTTCCTGAGCAGCTGAGAACTCAATTTTGAAAACTAAAAGAGTCTTTCCTTCCTAACATACTGAACTACAAAAACCTCTTTCAGTTTCTTCAAATTCGCTATGAGGTGGGAGAAATTTATGGTTAAACTTGCACTATGAAACTGCTGAAAGTCAAGCTTTGTCTTCTGGTTTTAGCAGTCTTTTTCAAGATCAGTTTCTGGTCACAAGAAAAGGTATTTTGGAATTCTGAAGGCGGTTTCTCTTTATCAACTCTCTAGCTACAATAACCTATATCACTTTCTGCATAAGTGTTATCAGTTGGGAGATACTAAGCTTTCTTTGAAACCCTAATTTCAGAGAACAAATTTTTCTTGTTTTACACATGTTTTTCAAGGACAGATTTTGGACAGCTGGAGAAGTGTTTTTAAAAACCAAGAGACATTTTTGTTCTAGACAGCATGTACTACAAAAACCTCCTTCAGTTTTGTAAAATATGTCATGGATGATAAGATAAAGGCTTTGTCCCACGTGCTAATTTTCAAAGATCCTAAACCTAAAAACAGGGAAACATGTTCCCTAATTTCTAGGGTTTATCATCATCAGTAAGGTGAAAACGTGGGAGGCTTCATCAAATTCGACCTCATGAGGTTGCAGCTGTCAAAGAATGCATTCAATGTTTAGTTAAGGTGGTTTAGTCATAATAAAGAGTTACACTCCTAGTTGTATTAGGTCTCTAGGACTGTTAGTTAACAACTAGTTGTAATTAATAGTTTGTTTTAGGTATGAGTAGGTGTCAGATCAAGAAAATTCAAATTCTGTTGATGAAGGATCATGGAATCCTTATTGTAAAAGCTATATATGAAGCAAGAGATGAAATTAGAGGGGGTTGGAAATTTTCAAAGAAACAAGCACATTGTGTTATTGTATGTGACTGTATGTTTTCAGGATTAATACAAAGAGTTGGTTTCACTACTCAGGATTCAGAAAGGGTTTTAATGTTTGATTTTCCTCATGGCTTCCTTCATATACTTACTTGCAGTGGTATAGACACATGTTACTTAGAATTCATTGATGGTGCTCTAACTTCCTTCATGTGTTTGTAGGCTGTGTTCTTTACATTATATCTTTGTTTTGCTTTTATGTTAAAACCCTCTATGCCCTGACTTCCATGTGAAATTGATCTTACTGTTGTACTGAAACACACTTTGACTCCATAGCCCAATGGAAGTTTGTTAATTGGTATTTCAACCATTTATACATTATTGTTCGAATTTTCCATAGAGTTAGCCATCTAATCTTCAAAGTAAAATCTTTAACCTAGTGAGAGAGCCCTCTCAGGTTGAGGAGGCTAAGCCTCAGCCAAAAGTTTGGTTTGAAATACTTACTCAAAGTCTTCCTGATCAGCAGCCTATCAGGGGTTGATTTTGTGATAACACTATCCATTCTTCTTTCATTCCTTTAATTAAGATGGCTTTCAGGACTTCTTTTGGAAATGTGGAGTGAGGGGACCTCTACAAATTGTAGTGAAACCATTCAACATATTCCTCTAGAGTTTCATTATCCTTCGCAGACATTTTAAAGATTTCATCTTTTAATTCCTTAGTCCTACAATAGTCCTAATATTTTGTGAGAAAATAAGTTTTCATGTCATCCCAAGAGTTAATAGTTCGTCCACCTAAACCGATGAACCACCGCAAAGCTCCTCCTTTTAGAGTAGAAGGGAACAACTTCAATTTTTGAGGATCAATGGTGTAATCGTATCCTCTACATAGGATGTCAAACTCGAATAAGAAGGCATTTGGATCCTCATTGGTCATCCCATGAAAGGTTGGGAGGTTTTGCAAGGGAATAGCTTTCATCGGGGCATTGGCTACTGGATCGACTATGGGATATTCCAACATCGAGGTATGACCTTGAGGTTGTTGATTCACCATTTGGTCGAAAATGTGCCAATATCCTTCAGGGACTTCAGGGCGTGCTATCTGAGTAAGTGGAGTATTCTCAATCCAAGGTGGTTTTACAACACTGCTCAGATCTGGGATCAGAGGAGATCCTAGCTCAGACAACTGTGGCTCTGCCTTAGCAGCTCCACTAGTTTCTCCCTCTCCTTCTCTTAAATTGCATGATTTTCCCTCTTATGAAGGATCAGAATGTAAATTTTCGGTAACCTGAAAGCTCTATTTAGATCCTCTAGTTTGGCTATGAATCTCAACGTAGGCTATAGATGGTGAGCCTGCTGCCTGAGGGATCACAATAGGTTTTTTCCAGATATAGTTCGGGGTCCTACTTATGCCTGAGATTCTTCTTTTCTTACGATTTCGTCTATAAAAGTTGATCTTCCAAGGTTCACCGATCCATTTGGTTTTGTGGATTTGGGTGGGGGGTTCTGATCTTTTTCTATCTTTTTATTCCTAGTCATTCATAAAAAACCCCTACTCCTATTTAACCTCTATGCATTTGCTGAAAAGAGGGCTGATGAGCAAGCACTTTACTTGTTGGTTACACAGGTTCTTACCTCCGTTTTTAAAACCCAATTCTTTTACAGCAAGAAAAATAAAAAGAAATCACTTTGAAACACTCTCCCTGGCAATGACGCCAAAATGTTGGTGCACTAAGATGACTATTAAAAGCAACCTTAATACCTACATTAGTTAGCAAACCAGGGTAAGTCTATTTATTTCAAGAGTGTTCAACATTTTCTATGCAAGTGAATTTAGAGGCTAATTCATAATGAAATTATTTAGAATCATTGCAATGATTAATATCTAATTCTCGAAGTTCAATCCAAAACAAATCTAAAGGCAAACCTTAAAGCATTTGCAAATCTATCTTAATCTATTGTGCAGAAAACTGAATCTGAATGCAAGTAAAAAGAATCACTCTTAGCAGATTGACTAGTATCAACAATAATTCATTCAGTAAGAAAGAAATCTATAGCAAATGAACATCAAGCAACTATTCAAACTTTTAACTGAAAGCAATCAACTGTAAACTCAGGATCTCTAATAACACTACTTTAGAATGAACAACAATCAAATACTTAAACTAATCTGATAAATTCATCAAATATTAACAAACAATTGTAAACATAGCAAGATCTAGATTCTAGTTTGAATGGCAAAGGTAAATCGTAACAATCAATACTTACAACAATCAGAATAATTCTAATTTCATGAAATAACAGGAATAAAAAATTGCGGGAGTAAACAAAAATAAGTATGGCATAATTAAAGCAGTAAATCTCCTATCCACCGGGCCTAGAGTCTCTAGAAGTCACTGCTGAAAGATACTCAGAATTGGATTACAAGTCAAACACGGTCTTTCTCATTAAACTCAATAAAGATACAACATCACTATAGTGAGAATACTCTGTGTCAAAAGTGAATAGTTACAATCTCTCAATTCCTCACTAGCTTAACTTAGTTGCATTCTACGTTGCCCATCAGCTTTATATAATTAATGAGAGATAAACAGATAGGAGTGAATCCTCAGGATCAGGAGATCCTGAGGATTTCGCAACCGACAATCTGATTTCATTACAAAATAAACTCGATTCTCCTGGTCTTCTGCTAGCCTTCATGAGCGAGACATTTTTCCTTTTCCTTTTCTTGGTCACTGTCATTCCTTCATTTGAACAACAATCATTAAATTCATATTCCTACATATAAAAATAGCGAAAGTTAGCTTTAATGCCCAAAATTACCCAATTCGTTAATGATTGATTTTATCCAACTTCTACAATCATTTCTTCTAAATTATTTTCTAAAATGAAGATAAAATGAATGATTAATTAAGCTAAGATGAGGATAAAACATACCTTTTCCATGGCCCAACAAGAGTCACACATAGCCAAGATTCTAAAATACCGTGAGGAAACTTGGCGACTCAGGAGTAGGGCCATATGGTTAAAGGCTGGAGATGATAATACTAAAATTTTCCACAATTTTTCCAAAGGACAGAGGGCCAAGAACACTATCTGGAAAATTCCCACTGGAGATGGACAATTTGCCACCTCTTTTCACTTCCGGAAGTTGTTCAAGGCCCCCCCTGGGGCATCCTTAGCTGAAATTGTTTGCATAACAGGGTTATTCCCTCGTTATGTTGATCAAGAAGACTTTGAGGATCTTGTCAAACCTGTTTCCATGGGCGAATTAGAGGGAACTATTAAATGTTTTAAAAAATATAAGAACCCTGGGCCGGATGGGTGGACAATTGAATTCTATATTTCCTTTTTTGATATCATTGGACAGGATCTGCTCAATGTGGTAGAGGAATGTAGACTTACTGGTCGTATGTGTGGGGCTATCAACTCCAATTTTATTGCCCTTATTCCCAAGGTGGATTCGTCCCAACTCATTTGATGACTTCAGGCCCATCTCTCTTTGCAACTGCCTCTACAAAATCATTGCTAAGATTATCGCCAACCGTCTTAATCCCATTATGTCTAATCATATTCTTCCTAAGCAATTTGATTTCCTGCACAATTGACAAATACATGAAGTAGTTGGCACTGCTCAAGAGGTCCTCCACTCTCTCAAGATGAAGAAGCTCAAAGGGACCATTCTCAAGATTGACTTATATAAGGCTTTCGACAAGGTTAGCTGGCTATACATTAGAATGATCCTCACTCACTTAGGCTTTCCATTATCATTTATCACCTGGACCATGAGCTTTATTACAACTGCTTCTTTCAGTGTTCTCATAAATGGCTCTGCCTCCTATTTCTTTCATGCAGAGTGTGGGTTGAGGCAGGGATGCCCTCTGTCCCCTCTCTTATTTCTCCATGTTATGAAAGGGCTCAGCCAACTCATTCACCAGGCCAGAAGGGAGGGGCGAATACTTGGTCTAAAGATCACTAATCACTATACTATTACCCACCTCATTTTTGTGGATGTTGTGATTATTATTCTAAATGGGAGCATCCAAGACTTCACTGCTTTCCATGATATCGTGTTACTTTTTTTAGCTGCTACAGTTATGGAGCCCAATAGGATGAAATCCGTTATTACTTTCTCTGCTTTCTCAATTCAGGATATGCAGACAGCCTCTCATAAATTCCCCTATCAATGTTTACAATTGGAGGCTGGACTTAAATATCTTGGCTTCCGGATTAAAACTCATGGTTACAATATTGCAGATTGGTCATGGCTGGTGGCCAAGATCGAAAAGAGGCTACTCAACTAGAACCATAGATTTATATCAAGGGCAGGGAGACTGGTACTCATCAAATCGGTACTAAAGGCAACGTCGGTGTATTGGATGTCATTAGCATGGATCCCTAAAGGAATCCTTGCTCGGATTCAAAAATTGTGCTGCAGATTCCTTTGGAAGGGACATAAGGAAGGGAAACCTTTTGCATGGGTGGGATGGACCCAAATCGCTCTACCAAAGAAGTGGGGGGGATGGGGCTTGAAAGACCTACCATCCTTCACCCATGCTCTAGCTGCTAAAATGGGCTGGCTTATACTCACATCCAACATTCTATGGATAGAAGTAGTGCATTTCAAATACATCTGGCCATTACAGATCATGGACTGGATCCGACTTCCTACTTGGCGTAAAACGAGTAGTTCTTCTATTTGGAGAGCTGTCCTCCATGCTCTACATATTATTAGAAATGGTTTAGTCTGGTGCATCTGTGATGGTCAATCGGTGCGGATTGGCATTGATCCGTGGACTGGCATTGGAAATATGCATCAGATCCCACCTGTTCTCATTCAACACCTCAAGAAAAATGATATACACAGGCTTGCTGCCATTGCAGATATGGAGAATTCCACCTTTGTCGCACAAGCATGGAAAACGACTGGGATTTAGGCATCCCAGCACAATGGCACCATACATGGGATGAATACATAAAGGATCTATTAGAATCCCATGTTCGCATCAAAGAGGGGGCTGATGAACTCATATGGGATCATGCTGGGCATGGAATATTTACACCACCTGTGCTCACTGATTGGTGGCAACACATATGGAAGCTTAAAGCCCCACCTCGCACCAGATTACTCATGTGGAACATCTTGATGAAACAAAACACCTACAAGTACCAACCTTATGCACAGGTCATATCACGGTCTCTCTAGATGTGTGTTATGCAAATAGGCTAAAGAATCAAACGACCATCTATTCCTCCACTGCGACTCGGTTATTGACTTGTGGTCACAAGTTCTTTCATCCCTCTCTATAAATGCACGATGGTCGAGAACAACATTGTGGAAGCTTGGAACCACTGGAGAACGGGGACCTCAAACAAAAAACATCATTGTATACCTTTGATTTTATGTTGGTCCATATGGTTGAACCGAAACGGTTATATCTTCAGAGACAAAGCTATAAATTGGCCTATATCTATTCCATGCATATTAAATGCATACATGATATACCTGATGATGATAATATATCACCTGTTCGAACAGTGACCACCGAAGTCATTAACCTCAATATATCATGGGCCTACTTTGATGGCGCTGCTCAGGAACATGGATGTGGAGGGGGTATATCGTTTCACCAATCTGAAAACCATATCTTTCGCATACAATTGCCTTTGGGGTCTGGCACAAATAATTTTGCTGAACTTATTACTCTTCATCACTTGCTCCACTTTGCACTTGCTCATGACTGTAGACATATTCAAATTTTTGGGGATTCAAAAATCATCAAAAACTGGTTCAACAATGCATCCACTTGTCATATGCATTCACTCAGAAATATAATGGATGAAGCATTTCTTTTTAAATCCCAATTTGAATATATTTCTTGTCAACATATTTATAGGGAGCGCAATCAGGCTGCCGACCAACTATCCAAGGAGGCCACGGTCCAGCCCAGGGGTATCTGGCTCATAAAGGAATAGTAGGGAGATGAACACTTCCAATACTACCATCGACTGTACATAGATCAACACTACCTGAGGGCCAACATGCCCTAATTTTGTAGTATATATTTTTTTCTCAGTACATGATATAGTCCTATCTTGTATATATTATTACAGAATTGTTTAAAGTCCACCCTATAAGGGTTTTTTGTACAAAACTATTTTTTGATGGCCATGGGCCCAACATATGCAATGCCACTCATGCATCTACAACATGTAATTTTCTTACTAATAGAAAATTACGATTTTTCCCTGGGGAAAAACATAATCAATATTTTAATATTTTACTTCATGAACATGTGTATTGGCATTCATGTAATAAATTAAACCAAATTTAATAATGATCCGTAAGCTTCCATGGATATTCATGTGGACAATTCGTCACAATAGACCTGATAATAATATATTAAAATACTAAAATTTTACACTATTACATTTTATTAATCTTTAAGGTATGTGGATTTAACTGTAATTAGTGCATGCATGCGAATATAAATTATGCAGAAAGGTAGAGAATGACAAAATAAGCTCACACACACATAAGACACAAGATATGCTCTCTGGGAAACCCTTTCAGAAGAAAATCCAGCTGGAAGGTGAGGCCGCTTCACTCTCTTTCTCTGTCTGGAAATATGGTTGCAGGTACAAAGAAGTAATGCCCGTGACTCATGGGTTGCTACAGTGCAGAAATCCTCTCTGTGTGCTCTACCTCCTATCTCTCCTGGCTATCTTTTCTCAAATATGGAACAAAATGCTCTCGAAAGAATGGAATGCCTCTTCCCTCTTGTGGCCTGATTATAACACAACCCAATAACCTACTAGTGGTTAAGTTTGACTAAATCAACTCTTAACTAGAGTTACAAAATAGATTATTCTAGAGTATTTTACATCACAAACACGTGGCTATCCCATTTTCCATGAATAATGGGGGTTGACGCAACATCCTCCTGAACTGTAGGTGTGAAAACTGGAAGGTCAACTTCTGAGTGCAATAATTTTTTCATACGAACTCTGATTGACATGCTTATTACGTTGTTGGAAAGGTCTCTGTGTGTAGAATAGCATGAAAAGGTGCTTCACTAAAGCAAAAAACTTTTACTCCCAAAAAAAATCGTTTGATGCCTGAAAATGCACTCGGAAGGTTCCAGACCTTGTTTCGCCAAACTGGGTCCTGCTAGTAAAAAGGGTCCCTTGAGCTGATTCCTCCACTTTTTCCACTCCAAATTCATCGAGATGGATGAAAAAAATATAATGATCCAATTCAGATCACACCTCCCCATTTTGGGAGGATTTTGGTCCCAAAAATATTTTACTGAATGAGGTGAGAAACATTTTCCTCCAC